>JAXIVD010004993.1:0-5000 GCA_036785275.1 Cancer borealis | reverse complement strand
CCAAGTTCTGATACATGTAACCTAAGAGGAGTGATTCATAAAAGCAAATCAGCGTCCCTTAGATCATGTCACAATACGGAGCACCGAGCGAGTCAGCCACTGGAGAACATGATGTGTTGAGGAGGAAGTAAACACAACACTGGTGAAGGGAACAACAAACACACAACACGGGGGGAAGCAAAACAAGGAGGAGGAGGAGGAGGAGGAAGAGGAAGAGGAAGAGGATTGGCTGCATGACTGAACAACAAAGTAAGGGTACAACAACCACGGAACACCACTGAGCACTAATTACATTGTGAGCCTCGGGACATTCAAGGTTGTATATGTATAGTATGTACAACTTCATATTATATCAATATCATCCGAGCAGTAGTTATGCAGAAATATCTATACATCAATGCACATTATTGAGCAGTACATATTAAAACTACAGAGAGCCTTGAATCAAAATTGAATTGACAAAAACCAACCTTATACGAAGTGCTCCCCACACAGCCGTGTGTGCTTGGTGGGTACAAAATGTTTTCTCTTGATTGCAGCTACTTAGTCTGACGTTCTTTCTCTGCAGGAGTCCTCTGCAGGAGTCCTGTGTAAGGGTAGTCCTGGCTTCTGTCCATCTCTGTTAGTACGGCCATATGCACAGCATGTGTCAGGCATAGTCCTAGTTGACTGTCACTGCTATTAAAGTGTTATAAACAGTCAAAACACACTCCTGTGGTCGAAGCAGCCCAGTTTGTTTACAATGTGCTTGACCAGCAATATGGCGGATCCTAGGGTGATGCTATTTCTAACACAAAATAAAAGTTTGATTGATTGTTTTATATGGAAAATATACAAGGTCATACATCACAGCCAATGTGCAGGTACAAAGAGCACTTCCCAGGATAACACAAGAAAGTCCATAGACTTATTTCCATTGTGGTCCTAAAGGTCATCCATGAGTGGCATTAATGGCGAGTCCACATATAGACACGTTACTATAACGAATATTTACCTAAACAAGTGCTAGTACATCAATCAAAGCATATTACTTAATCAATTGATGATAAAGGACAGGTTATGACATTCGAAGTTTGGTATAATGGGAATAATATAATTAAAGTGAGAGTAAGCGAAGGAACTTTTAATACAGTCTACCAAATTAATATGAGCGTTCTCTTTTAAAAACCTAAGCAGCACTAAAAGAAAACGATAGATGATAATAACATGGATATTTAAATAGTGTATCTGCAACCTGAATCCATAGTATAAACTAAAACAGTGACAGTGACAGTGACAGTGACGGCCTTGAGATGAGTAAAAATTTGCACCCAACGCTGATCTGTTGATAGGTTTGACTCATTCCACTTAGCTACTTCCTCAGCGATGTAGCACTCGGCAATACAAGTGAACTCATCATAACTATCTACTCAACATAACCTTCCAGATAACTATCCCCTCTTCTTCAATAACACTCAACTTCCCCTCTCCTCCACATTAAATACACTCGGTCTATCCTTTACTGAAAATCTAAACTGGCAATTTCATATCTCTACTCTTGCTAAATCAGCCTCCAAGAAGTTAGGTGTCATATGGCGTCTTTTCCTCTCAGCTGCTTGCTCTGTACAGGAGCCTTATCCGCCCATGTATGGAGTATGGCTCTCATGTCTGGGGGGGGGGGGGGGGGGGGGCTCAACTCATACAGCTCTTTTAAACAGGGTGGAGTCTAAAGCTTTTCGCCTAATCAACTCTCCTCCTCTAACTGACTGTCTTGACTCTTTAAGTCACCGCCGCAATGTTGTTTCTTTATCTATCTTCTACCTCTATTTTCATGCTGACTGCTCTTCTGAACTTACTAACTGCATGCTTCCCCCCCTCCCGTGGCCTCGCTGCACAAGACTTTTTACTTCTTCTCATCCTTATTCTGTCCATCTACCTAATGCAAGAGTTAACCAGTATCTTCACTCTTTCATCCCTTACACTGGTAAACTCTGGAACTCTCTTCCTTTGTCTGTTTTCCCACCTGTCTATGACTTAAACTCTTTCAAAAGAGAAGTGTCAAGACACCTCTCATATTACATTGGACTTCCCCCATGTCTATATTTCTCCCACTGTCTTCTTTACAGGGTCTGGCGACAAGCGGGATTTTTTTTTATACTTAATTTATTTTTCCCTTAGCCAGTACCTTTTAATGTTAAAAATGAAAGTACAGGTGATCATCCATGGAGATGCCAATAAGATGAGTTGAGTCCACTATATTTGAAGTGTGTGTGTGTGTGTGTGTGTGTGTGTGTGTGTGTGTGTGTGTGTGTGTGTGTGTGTGTGTGTGTGTGTGTGTGTGTGTGTGTGTGTGTGTGTGTGTGTGTGTGTGTATGTGTGTGTGTGTGTGTGTGTGTGTGTGTGTGTGTGTGTGTGTGTGTGTGTGTGTGTGTGTGTGTGTGTGTATCATATATATTATATATTGTTTAACATTAGTTTTAAGTTAGTTTAGTTTCATTGTTTCTAGCCGAGAGAGAGTGAGAGAGTGTGGGGGCAAAGGGAACTTTCCATCTCCTCCCTAGATAAGGTAATCCCGGGAGTCACATTCCAGCCAAGCCCAGTCACACATGCGCGATCCAATCAGAGCGAGCCGTGAAGCTTGACCCAACATTCCTTTGTCGCTCAGCCAATCACCTCTCAGGTCGCCACCGTGCGACCTGGTTCAACACTCCTCTGTCCCGGACTCTCGCATTCACTTTTCTCGCTACCTTCAGATCGAACACAACTCATCTCTCTCAGGCAAGGCAAGAGACCACGTGTGTCTCTTTTTTTATTTTTTATTTAAACAAAGTTAAAATAACACATATTCACGAGAAAACCTATAAAAATCTCAAAACCTACGCCAAATAACAGGCGAAGCAAGTCCATCTGTGCCTCAATAAGCCTACTGGCGCCAACGGTTAATGATATATAAAGTTTAAAAAAAACAAAAAAAAACATGTATGGTGTTTACATAAATATACAGATATAAATATACATATACATAAACACGAGGCTGGCTAAAGAGGCTCTCCTTCGGGAGAGCTTCTATTTGAAAGCTAGCCTGTTTCTTTTTGCGAGGCACTTATGGAGGGTGTGTGCGGCACCATGAGTGGGCCGCTGCCTTCACTTGCTGAGTTATTATTGCCTGGACTGGAACGTCAGTTGTGAAGGCATTCCACAGTTTTGCTGTGGCCCAGGTGAAGGCGCGTTGACAGCTGGCTGTGTGGGTCCGCGGGACATCCAGGAGGAGATCACTTGACACCACCGTCCTCGTGATGTGCTGGTATCTCCTCCATGGGACCCTCAGGGCTGTCAAGTGCGGTGTGTGCTGCATCTGTGCCTTATGCAACACTGTGAGGGCACCAACTCTTCTCCGGTGCTCCAGGCTGTCCAAGTGACAGGCGGGACCGAGAGTGTCGTGTTGTTGCTGGTATTGCTGTTGTGGCTGCTGTTGTTGCCACAGTGCTTGCTGTAGCTGCTGCTGCTGCTGCCGCCACTGCTGCTGCTGCTGCCGCCGACGCTGCTGTCGCTGCCCCTGATGGTGGAATCGTGACTGTTGTGACTGCTGCTGGTCACGGACTTGCTGTATGAGGCGCTCTGCTCGCCTCTGAACCTTGTCCAGCAGCGTGAGATGCCCCTGGGCGCTGCTCATCCAGGCGATGGGACTATACTCTATGATGGGCCTCACTTGAGCTTTGTACAGTCTCAGGAGGCCATCAGCGTCGAGCAGGTGTCTCACACGACGCAGGAGTGTCACCCTCAGAGAGGCCCTGTGCGCCACAGTCTCCAGGTGGCACTGAAAGCTGAGTCTTGAGTCAACCTCCAATCCCAGGATGTTGATGGAGTCCTTGATTGCAAGGATGTCGACCCCGAATCTCAGCTTTCCTTCCAACAGCTTCAAGTCCTCCCTCGAACATGATATTACCATGGCCTGGGTCTTCTCAGCAGCAAATTTAACTTGCCACTTTCTACCCAGGCCAGGATGTCACCAAGTTGGCGGTTAGTGGCCTCTATCACGTTCGCAGCCTCGTGCCTGTTGAAGGAATGGAAGAGAGTGCAGTCGTCGGCATAGGCCGATACCACTGGGAGGCTCTGAAGGAGGTCATTCAGGTAGATGTTCCACAGGATGGGGCCACAGAACCGAGCCCTGTGGAAGAGAAGTCTCCAATGGGTATGTGGCAGACGTGCACCCGTTTACTACCACTCTAAGACTCCTGCCTTGCAAGTAGCTCGAGAACAGCGCCAACAGGTGCCCCGATACGCCGAGCTGTTCGAGTTTAGCAAGGAGGCCCTTGTGCCAGACAGCATCAAAAGCCCCTGCAATGTCCAACGCTATCACGAGCGAGAGACGGCTGGAGTCGAGGGAATCCTGCCATGCCTTGGTGAGCAGGAGAAGCAGGTCTGAGGCTGAGCGACCCTTTCTGAACCCGTACTGTCGTATGGACATGAGGTGATGCTCCTCCAAGTGATGGGTCAGTTGTAATCTACATCAACACGTGTGTCTCTGTAATCTACATCAAGGCGTGTATTCCTGTATCTACATCAAGTTATGTGTGTGTGTGTGTGTGTGTGTGTGTGTGTGTGTGTGTGTGTGTGTGTGTGTGTGTGTGTGTGTGTGTGTGTGTGTGTGTGTGTGTGTGTGTGTGTGTGTGTGTGTGTGTGTGTGTGTGTGTGTAATATATCACCTATATCAAGCCTCCAAAAAACTAACTCTAATACATGTGTGTGTGTGTGTGTGTGTGTGTGTGTGTGTGTGTGTGTGTGTGTGTGTGTGTGTGTGCGTGTGTGTGCGTGTGTGTGTGTGTGTGTGTGTGTGTGTGTGTGTGTGTGTGTGTGTGTTTGTGTGTGTGTGTGTGTGTGTGTGTGTGTGTGTGTGTGTGTGTGTGTGGCGGTGGGGGAGGTCACCTTTATATACTTTTTATGTCATGATTTGTTGAAACTTGTAATGGAACCAATACCTGTACAAGTGATGTCATCAACGTCCTTGAAAGGGACTACAG
>JAXIVD010004992.1:2500-31878 GCA_036785275.1 Cancer borealis | reverse complement strand
CTACAATCTGTGCTGTTTTGGAACATTTAAGTGAGTTGCTATTGTGTGGAAGGGTTAGAGAGTTCATAATTGGATCATTCGGACTTTTGGCTAATTTGACTCAGGTCTCCCCCCAATTAGGTCAAATTATAGAGATTTTAGTGTATATGGTCATGTTTTCTTTTTGTTGTGTTGAGACACATGCAGAATATGTTTCATATGTAGATGTTTTGTGATTTTCATGTGTGCATTAGGAAGAGCATGTGAACAAGAAATACAGTTTATATTCAAATGCGTTTATACCTTTCACATTACATTTTTTACATCATTTGAATGATTTTATGATATGAATTAATATGTGTAGGTTGACCACACGGGAAAAGGTAGGTCTATCACGTACTATCCGTACATTTGGTCAAAGTTATTTGCAGAATGACAATTTTTTTGAAGTAAAATCAGTATATAAATAGACTTGGCATCATGAGAGATTGGTGGGTTGTCTGTATATGCAAATCTACCTCCTGGTGAGTTAATAGAATTATGCCTCTTTTCTTTATGGGTGGTTCATCATGTCTTAATTATTAATTTTCTTTTATAATTTTTATTCTAACCCATAACCTGATCATTATATGAAATGAGATCACTGATGATAGGGATGGTGATGCAATATTGTTTTGTCTTTTCAGATCTTGCATGGTGCTGGGTACTGCCAGCAGAACGCATTCATAGTATTCTATCCTTAGTAACCATAGACTAATACTTTAGCAAGTATCTTGGATGATGCTAGCTGTGACCCATCAAATGAAATTTTCATGCTAAATTGTAAGGTGTAAGCAATTGTAGTTTGATTATTGATCAAGACCCTATAGAACAATGTGCAGTGACTATAGCAACGGTCAAACAGAAATTCACATCGTATCCATAATGATGAACATATGGTAACTGACTAAGTGAACAGACAAAGCAAAGTAATTGCAAGACACTTTATAGTGTATGATGTATTATTGTGCACAGATCTAACAAATATTTAATTTATAAAATGTTTATAGATAAATGGAAAATTAAACTTAAAAAAAAAGTTAGCTAGAGGAGAGAATCATTACCAAGTTTAAGAAAAGTCTCAAGGAAACTACTCGATATGTTACTGTATTGTACTACAATGTTTTTATGTTTAATTAACTGGAGTTTAGTGTGTAACAAGTGGAATAAGCCATTTTCTCTCAGATTTTCTGAGTTATATGTGGCACCAGTCAAGGCTTCTGAATAGTATTAAAGGTTTTATTTACATCTTGAATGATCAAAGGAAAGTGACATGCATACTCAGTTTATATCGTATTATATACGTGAATGTGGGTGTGCCATTTTACTAACAAAAATATCGATGCAGTAATGGAAAATATCCTCAAAGTGCAAAATTTCTTACCACTACCCCGGTAAAGTTTGGTTCCCAAGTACATGTTCATAGTTACTGTAGAATACCAATATTTTTATTTTTGTTGTTGTACGTACCATTAAGAATGATATTTGTTTATGATATAGGCTGTCATTGTTTTTGGAATGTATTCAATCACTTCAGATGATACTTTGAAATCAACTCTTAATCTAGTGCAGACATTGAATAATCTTTAAGTATCGTGATACATAATGCATAATAAGTTGTCATCAAGGTTGGGTTATGGCCTACATAAGATGTAGATATTCATTTTGATGTGTAAAATTTTCTATTCAAGTAATTTGTTTTTGTTTGATTTCAACAATAAACATATGCTTTGGAAATCAGGTGAGAAATTCTCAACAGTAGCATTCCCAGTTTGACATGTCATATAGAAAGAAATTATGTGTATGTTGCACAAATTTATTGATGAATCGTTTATTTGATACCACTCCACTATCAGTGGGAAAGTGATGATAAAGAATGTATTGGCACTAGATGAGATGCTTGAATTGCTGGTGCTGTATGACAGAATGTTAAGTGTGAATGTGAAGAGCCGTGTCTACCCTTGTCATTATGATAGCAAGTCTTATGCTTATGAGTAATGGATAGTGATAGAAGAAAATGTGTTGTGTACAGAGAAATGGTGTTTCTCCCCAAGCACAAGGAATTGTGACAAAAGAATTTGGTACGTACTAATGTTATCTTAACCCTCTTGTGCACTGTAAGCTTGATAAGTTTTCAGTTGACCTTTGCAGCTACAGGGTCTTTAACCCTAAATGACAGCCACCTTTTCTGTAATCAAACACTCTGCGGTCCACACAGATGGTCATCGTTTATAAAATCAGGCTATTATGCGCCACTAATTTTTAATGTTTAGCACAAACTGTGGGTTCCGTTACTTGTCATGCTGTATGCCAGTCTGTCTGACCTTAGAAGACGTGAGGCAAGACGATTAGTCGTCGCTGAGGTGTCATGGAGCCTAGGACATGCTTTTTTTTGAGAAAATACAAAAATACAGTGATAAGTCAGGAGGAAAGGAAGCTGATGACAGTAAAAACACTGGAACTTCCCCAGTTTTTAGTGAATCTAACTATGCTATTCAGCCTTTAGTTCATGAAATCCAAGAGTAGCTGTTTCGCCTCAATGCCCTTAAAAAGTCTGTCTGTTTTTGTTGGGTTCTGAGCCATGCTGATATTACTGGCGTTGAACATATTGACTCACTGGCCCATTCTGGTGCCATCGTTTTACAAAAGTCCCAGTCTGATTATTTCTCTTCCTTTAATTCCTTTCTGCTTAGCTATTGGCAATCCTTCTGATCTGACCTATCAAATAAACTTTGTGCAGTTAAACCATCCATCTCCTTGGTCAGACCCATGTCCAAAGAATAAATGGTGGGAGACTGCACTAACACAATTTTATATAGGCCACACCAACCTCTTGCTATTATGTTATGACATGTTCCCTAACAATCTTTTGTATGACTTGTAATACCCTCCTCTCTGTGTACCATGTTCTTTTTTTCCCTTGTTACACTGCTGCCCAAGCTGCCGCTTTTCCTCGCATAACTCTTCTATCGTGACCCTCTCGCCCTGCCTTAATCACCACATTTCTCCTTAGATGATATAATCTCCTTCCTACGACTAACTATTCTTTCCTTCCACATGCCATTATTTCTTTGCTTTGCTGTTTGCCTTTTTGAATACCATAACGCAATATGACCTCTGATGTATGACGCTTACTTTATTCACTTGACGAGTCTTGACTGTATAATGACTTTTTAAACTTAACTTAAGCATAACTATAAAGTTTTGGAACTTGCTGAAGTCGCAAATTTAGTGTATAAAACAATACATGACTATTGAAATCAATTTGACAGCTTGTACCATCGGATCAAAACCAGGAAAGACAAATAATGACAAAGAAAGGGTCAAGTATGTTTACCATTATGCCCAGGTCATATAACGTAAAAGAACAACAAAGCATAACTGAAAACTATGCTCTCCTTGACTCTGAACCAAACAAAACAAACATTATTTATTTTATTTTATCATTATTTTTTTTTTTTACTTGTATACCAATTTGAGAGGAATTACAATGATTTTTAATTGTATAATCGTTTTTTGCCTATTTTTTCATAGTGTAAAGCAAGAAATGTCATTTAAAGATTATCTCTCAGGTATCCATATATAAACATTTACAAAACTATCTTTATTTGTACAATGTGTTAGAAAGGTTTTTAGGAATAGCATGGTATGGTTCACAGCTTTTACAGGTTGGATTTTACCAAATATAGACACTGCATGCCTATGTTTGTCACTCCTCATCTGCTGTCTCTGTATGAACACTTCAATCAGCAATAAGATTGTAGATGAGTAACATACCATTCAAATAAGGCTACAAATTAACCAAGTAATAGATCATAAAAGAATGTTTGATTACAATTTTTATATGTGAATAGTTGTTTGTATCCATATCCTCATTAGTATGTCCACCACACTTGACTTTCCATCATTGATTGAATCCCATTTCTCTTATCATGAGATGATGGATTCTGAACTCAGAAACTGGAACTCCCTAAAAAATGTAGATGTCTTTGCCAGGTATGTTATTCTGAATGAATATCTAGAAAACTGGCAGTTATTGTTTTAGTAAATACTACTATAATATCAGTAGAAATACTAATAGGAAAAATGTTTAAAGCCAGTAATTTAAAAATGGAGTATGGCAGTACGATAGAAGAAGGAATTAAATGTAATGGAGATATGTGGATCGAGTGAAAAATGAAGAGGTGTGAGGAGAGCGGGTGTTACAAGAGTTAAGTTATTGAGGCAGTTTGGACACATGGAGGACTGGTTGGTGAAGAGAATAATATATGATGTGAAAGGTGAAATTGAGAGGAAAGCCATGAGTGGACAGTGTAAATAGAGCCCTGAATGTGGAGTAGGGAAGGATGATTGTGCATGATAGAAGTCAATGGGGAGTAGTAATGACTGCACGAGTAATGGCGTGGCCTTGACGATCCTTGCAATTTTTGAAATGGGAAAAACTACTGAAATCTATAATGTAATGATCATATTTTACAAAATAAGGTGGACCAAGTATGATCACAATCATCCTACTTTTCACAAGGTGCTTCTTAGAAGTGGTGAGTTACAGGGAGATACAGTCATGTAGTTTCCATGCATCTGCTTTTGACAGGAAAGAATTTTTTAATGATAATCATAACCATGAACTATTATTGGAATTATGGTGGGACCAAAATGACGGAGTATTTATTTATTGCATATTATTCTTTCATATAAACCCACAGATAATGAAATTTTGAGAAAATAAATATTGACATTTACAAAATTCATATAAATATTTATTTTGTCAACTGAAAACTAAAATTTAAATGTGACAGCTGACCAGCTGTATTAAGAGTGTTAATTTTTTGTTTTATGTTATTCAGTTCCATATATCTTATAATATTTGCGAGAGGACAACATTAATTTCAGCTAATGAAATATGTATGACCCAAGGTTAAGAAAAATGCATAGGATGTACATAAAGCAAGAATGGCAAACCTGTTGGTGCTCGCACTGGTCAGATTGGAGTATATGGTTGTAACTGTCTCTACTATGCCAGTAATAGTAAACAAGTGTTATTTTTTACAACTTAGATTGGAAATTTTACTAAAGAAAATTGCTTATTTTGATAAACTCATGAAAAATTAATAGAAACACTGTCATGCATAAGAAATACTGTAATAGAACCATAAAAGTACAAACTTTTATTTCAAAGAAATACATTGTTTCTTAAATACTTTTATTTAAAATTTTTAATTATTTTTCATCTATATTGATACTTACACTTGCATTAACTCTTTTCCTTGATCATCAGCGGGCTACTCCTGATAGGGGCTCAAACCCCCAAAAAGTTACCCACCCACATGAAAATGTTGAGTGAAAATGCAAGCAAAAAAAGAGATTAGTATCTATTTCCCTCCTTGAAAGTAGGGACAGAATGAATGCATGTTATGTAGTGATATTGACCCTGACATCAATTCCAGCAGCATCCTTACACTTTATGAGGCATGATAAGACATTGTAACAGCCAGAAAAAGTAGGCATACAAGTGAGCAGGACATAGAATTTTTATTAAGGCATGATGTGTGCTATAAAGCCATAGCCATGTGAGAGCATGCACTCAGCTCCAAACATATGTACTCACTGGCAATCATGAATTATCACTTTTAACATCCTCTCCCTACCAAACTGTTCCATCTATGCATGTCTCCCCTCCATTTTCAAGCCCATTGCCGCAGTGGAGTGTCTTCGGGACCAGAGGTTGTGGCCCGATGCTGTGATGCCTCAAACTTCAATCTCTGGTCCAACCAATTTTTGCTTGGCCTTTTTCTTTTTTTAGCTTTATTTCCCCTTGTTTCATCTGTCTTTTCTTTCTTACGGCATTATTCACATTGAAACATTATCAATTATTGGTACTCTATAATCTGTTAACTGGGGTAGGCATTGCCCGTGATCAATAGTGCAGGATTCTTTTTTACTTCAAGACAACAGCAAAGAAAAACAGTAGAATACTTGTAAAATTTAAAGATACAGTTGCCAAAAGGTCATATAAGTGTACAGAGCGCGACTGTCCAACTATCATTATTTCAGCATTTAATTCTAATTAGCTGATTAACAGCAGTAAAGTAGAATAACCAACTCAGGATCAGCAGTTTATGCAGTCATACCAACAATCACTTAAGAACAAAAAACAGTAAATATGGAGACAGGACAGCACGAACATAGGTCTTTTCCTGTATGTTATAGCCAGATACAACTAGGTAAATACATAGATTCTTCCTAGAGTTTCATCACACACACCCCAAGCCTTAGAAGCAGTACCTAGATAGCCAGTCAAAGGGAAGACGAGGGAATCAACACCTCAAGAGCCACAAATGGATTATTTTCTGCATTAACAGTTAGTCATTCCTCAACTTAAGTTGATTACAATTAGGCTTCTTAAGAATACATTTTTTTATATTTTCATCAGGAACCAGAACCCTCGACACTTGCAAAGGTCCAACTGAATCTTGAATGTGTGGCTGTATAGAATAATGCTTCCATATATGTGTGGGAAGATACGTTTCATGTGTGTTCTATTTTAACTTTCACTCTTAATTCCTCCACATTTAATCCCCAGAGGTCCCTTTTGCAATCAAAACAGGCGACTCAAGATAATTCTTTAGAGAGTTCTACCATTGATTATACATCATTTTCAAATGGCTGCACACACCTCCATTAAGGTTATGTAATACAATATATGGTGTGTAGTGCAGTGTATTTTCAAAGTTCAAGATTCATTACAGTTGAAAATAAAAATCAAATTAACTTCAGTTTGATAACTAATATTTCTTAATTGTTGTGATCTGTCTTGACTCTTCTTTTGATTACTTTTCCTTAACATGTTTAATGATTATGGCTTCAAAAGGAATGTCAGTTCATTTTGTTGGAATTGTTTTTTTTAGTTATGTTAGAGTTTGTCCATGCTTGGATGAAAGGAAAGAAAAAAGAAATTGGTGGAAAAGGTATGGAAAGGCATGGAAAAGGCATATATAGTAATTATTCTGAAGTGGTCACTCCTGTGGAGAACAAACATTTACACAAAAAATGTGTGGCTCTGGCTAAAATTAGGAATTTTCACCGAATTTACTTTTTTTTTAAGATAAATAGAAAAATAATACTTGGATGAAATCGTTATAATATTTTCAGTCCACTAATTGTTTATATTTTTCATGGCTTAAGCCAAGTATTCTCAAACTGAAGTATGGACCTCCTTTGCATTTAGAAGATTTGCAGTGGTTAGACACTCATTATATATGCTGGTCCAAAGGAGACCATGTCTGGAGAATATCTGTGGATGCCTGTGTCAAAATTCAAAATGTAAAAGCTTAAAAGTTTGGAGATAATTATTTATTGCTTGATAAGTTTACGAGGAGGCAGGAAAACTTGATAATTGAATACAAGTGTTAAGGATGATTATTGTTGTAGAAGTCTTTTACATCACTAATTTTTTTATTTAAGCCTAGAAATCATGGCTTAGCTGATAACATGTGTTGTGAGTAAGAGTACTGGTGTCTAGAATACTACTAGTGTGTACCTGTCCACATAGATACTCAATAATAAGTGTTCAGGGTTGAAGAAGACTGAGGTATGGGAAGATATGTGTTAAGAGGATACTTTATTGATTGAGTAAGACCAAAGGAGATCTCTTGGCACGATATATTTGTATCTTGCTTCATGGTAAAGAGTTAATGCAAATGTGCATTATGTCATCAGTAGTTTATAAGAAAATTTGGAGAAAAAAAGTCCTTGTATGTTTATCACGTTGTACAGAAGCATACAAGTATGGGAGGCCTTGAACACATTCACATGATCAGTCATTGTACAGTATCAACATTCAGGACCAGTTGGTACTGTAATTACTTTCTAAGGAGATTGCATTAATCCAGTGGTCAAACTGTATATAACACTATACAAAAATGGTGTTGATGTAGTATGCAAGTTTGAAATAAAACCAGATTTGGATAAGGTATTCCAGTAGATCGGGTTTCATCATCTATGCCAAGTGGAAAGTGAGTCTTATGATGTAACATTAACATGCCTTTCATACTAACTGTCATCTTTGTTTCTATATTTTCTTTCAGTGTTAAATGCACCGGTATACTTGCATTTTATAACTTAATGATGAAAAGTATGTTAGTCTATAATTCTAAAGTTCATATACAGTATGTATAAGTATGTAATTCTAGACTTTATCATGAAAGGCTTCTGTGAAGCCATATATGGAAAGGTCAAGTAAAGATCAGTGAAAGATTGAAAATTATATGTATGTATGAGGATGAAGAGGTGTTTTACGTGCATTTTGTGCTACCCTAAAGCTCCTTTTTTTCTAGGATTTAGGTAGGTTTGTGCATGACTTTTACAGAAGACGTTTTACAGCTACTAGATGTACAAATACTAAAAAACAGGACTCCATGTGTGACATGGTTGCCATGAAATTCAGTTGATTTGTAAAATATTCCAACTTACAGTATCTGTTCATAGGACAGGCAAACAATAGTCGGTCAGACATTGATACTCTTGATAACAGTTTGAGGAAGCGACATTTCCTGAAAGAATGAGTTTCATTAACCATATGTATACTGATTCTCTCTTTTTTCTGATTAATAATGCTTAGAACACCAGTTGTGGTGCATATCACGCATATAAGGCGTGTTACTGACGTAACATGTCATGATAAATGAGGATTATGAATCAGATATCTGTTTAAGGTCACCTCATATTAATGTACTCATTAATGTCATGCAACAAAGTACAACAAAGCAATGTGATAGTTTTCCTGGTAATGATTCCAGTATGTACAGAGAAATTACATTTCCATCAAAGGTATCATACTATCCATTTGATGTGTCTGTATTTACATATTTTTCTTTGCTCCAAAAGCTCTTTATTAGCTCATGACATCTGAAACTGGACTTTTCCTCTGATTGATGTAAATGTTTGATACCTCCACACCACATTATAGATCCTAGCTACAGAATTTACCCTTATGGCTGAAAAATGTTTAAACAGTATTCAAAATATTTATGGTAGAAATTTTATTTTGCCATAAAGCATTTTCATTTTCTGGGCTGTGATTTACTGGTAGTTACGGTAGGTGTGTTGTCATTTCAGATCAGTTCGTGTGTAACTGAGTTTTGGGGTGACACAAAATGTGCCTCTTGATGGTTTATACAATAGTAAATCTTGGTCATTGCTTACAGAACATAATTTTTGTCCAAAAATTTAGAACATTCACAAATGGCATGTGTAGCTTCATGAAGTGTATCTTTCAAAAAGTATTCATGCAAGACAGTCTATAAATCAATGGCTAACTCAGAGTGAAATCTGTGATTTATTATTCATATATAAGGGTCCTGTTTTAGAGTTTGGCCTTTAACTCCATGCTTTCATGAGGGTCACCAGATTTCTTTTTTATTTATTTATTTTTTTTTTTTTTTTTTAGTATAATTTGGGCAATATATATGATGAATTATAATTTCTTTTAAATGACAAGTTCATACATTTGACCGTGAAAACTTCAAATCAGTAAAATTTTTGCTTTTCTGTAAGGTCTTCATATGTTGTTGCTGTTATTGTATTATTAGTACAATTATAGTACATGTGTTTGTATTTTGGACTTTCCATGAAAAGGATATTTTGTAATTAATCTTGTTTAAAATAACTTTAAAACACCTAATCACCCACACCCATACCCACATAGCACACAAAGCCACAAGTATACAACTAAATATTTAGTTGTATATTGAGAGATGTGTGTTTTATAACAAAGATCACAAATTGATGTCTTTGGAAATACCAGAACACTTTCTGAAAAGTAGTTTATGGCCATGTTACAAAACAATTACAGTTACTGAATTATGATTTGGTAAATGCATCTTTCTGAAAGACAAAGCTCTAATATTGTATTGATTTATCTCAATGACAATGCATATTTTATTTTTTTATTTTTTTTTTCTATGGTGTATTGAATAGTCTCAGATGCAGTGTTTATTAAGTTAATGTTATTTAGTTAAATGCTTGTTTATGTAATGTACACTGTTAATGCACCATACAAGTGCCATGTGAGAGTATTTGTCATTATTCGTTATTGTTTGTAGCCCATTTGTTTTAATGATCACTAATATGTAAGTCTTGTGAGTAGTATTTCAAAGATGCCTCAAAACTCAGGCCTGATGTACATAAGATTTTGGAGTAATGAAGAAACCAAAGTAAAAATTCTAATTATAACTAATAACTGATTGTAAAAGCCTGCTAAAGAAATAAGCTTTCCGGTTTTCATTACAAAAAACAATGTCATCTGGAAATGTTTCTGGCCAGAACATAAGGTTAATTCAACTGTATATGGATTCACAATCATCCCCATTCTGACATACTAACGCAAAATTAAAATATTAAGATATAATATATTATTTAGTTCTTTGCAAAATATACCCATAATAATAATTTAATAATTGGTGCAATATCTTTGTGGATGATATTCATTGAAACTCATGTGTTGTGGAGCGATGGATAAGCTGTGTGTTCTCCAGGAAGGATGCCTTTTCACTTCTTCAATTAATGAGCCACGTCACATGGCAGCTCAGGGCATCTCCATTTCTTCACCTCACCTAACACTTAAAAGGATAGATAATGAAACTGATGCCAATACTCTACCTAACAATGACATAACCACAGTCAGCCACGTGATATTTCAAAATTATGGATTCCAGAACCTTTCCATTCACATTTATTAATGTGTATGGCTAATAATGCGTGTGTAGTAGTACGTATGTGAGGTTCGACCACCCCACAGTTAGTGGTCTGGGTAATCAATCTGAACGTAAATTTAATTGTAATGAATGTAGAGAGTGCAACAAAAAGTCTAGAGGAAGAGTTCCAGACACATGAAATTTGCCAATTTGAAAGTGATCTATTAGTTATTGATGACAGCTATAATGTGCTTGACATTTGGAAATTTTGATAGTTTCTAACCTCATTTGGTGCTTATAGATTGAAAATAAGAAAAACTGAGGAAAAAAGATGAGGTATCTTGAAAATTGCCCAAGGACACGTGCAGTATACTAACTATTTTGGAGAAGAAAAGATATAGTATAAAATGTGTTTATAAATTGATGCTGCCAACCTAATTATAATTCACTGACATTGCCTAAAGGGCAGCTACTGTAAATATGATGGAGCTGAATACAATGGTTATATAGTAATAATGAACAAAATTACTTCAGACTTCTGTAATGTAATGTTTAAAAATAAGTGCATCCATAGGAAATGTTTGAACAGATTATTGAAACTAGCAAGTTACCTTATAGCAAGGTACCTATAGTATTCTCATTAGTAATCAGTAGTTCACAAGGGTGATTGATGTTCTATGTGTCATCCTCAGGTTGACAGAAGCCCCTGTGAGCCTGCCACAGGGTGTTCATTGAGACTCATAGCATCACAAACACCAGGTCAAGACCACATGCATACTTTGCCACAAAAATTACTGTATTGCAACTTATGATAATAGTGCTATATAGTCTCCATCACCCAGGCAGCACTGAATCACTTTGATAGTGTAGACTACAGCTATGTTCACCAGGCGTATCTGTTGTTTGTCACCTTGATGGTAATCAGACATCATCCTCAGTAGATTTAGAAGCAAATAACCTAAGCTTTTTATATGACTAATTATTTATCATTAGCTGTACCATTGTGTTTTGTAGCACTGATTTCAGGTTCTCAGTGTTGAATATTTTGTGGGTTATTTCCCAGGGAAGTAAATATCTGATTTGCAGTGTGTTTTTTATGTATTGCAAATTAAGTGTAGAAACACTGCAGTAATCTTTGTCAGAATATTATAGTAGTGAACATATGTTAAAATATACATGTATCACAGTTTTCTCTGAAGTTTGACTGCCATTTGTTTGCCAAAAAATACTTCATGTATACCAACATTGATCCTCCACTACTGTACAACTTATAAACATATGTTTCTCATTGTCTGAGGTATCCCTATATCCCCTAAATCAGTCCACTATTTGTGCTAATTTTGTCAGAGCTATTTTTAGGTGGAAGGGGAGTGTAGTGTAGTGATCCAAAACCAAAATGATTCCATTGTAAACTATCTTAATGTCAATCATTGATATTTGGCCAAGTGCAGTATGCAGCTTATCACCAGAGAAACATAGATGAAATATTTGGTGACACATTCATGATACTAAGATATATGCGGATAGCTTTTCACTTCCTACAAAAGGATATGATAATAAAAAAATTATAACTACAATGATTAGACCAAAACTGGAATATGCATTAGTATATTATGGTCTCCTCACAATAAAAAGCATGTGTTGAAATCGGATAGAATACAGAGAATAGCAACTAAAATGGTGCCAGATTTGGAAGACCTAACATATGAGAAAAGGTTAAAAAAAAAAAATAATAATTACAATATAATAATTGATAAACAACCAGGAATATAGATAGAAGGGATAAAATGATGAAAGGATAAATGATGTCAAGAGTTGGAACACGATGAGGTGGATATATAATACTATAAGTACTGCAAAGAATAGCCTTGGGTGGGGAAAGTTGAAAAGCAGGATTGGGATTAATGAAGACAAGCAGGGTTCGCTTAGCCATGCAGAAGGATGAGGAGGACTGAGAGAAGGATGGTTAACATTTTAAAGTGGAGGGTAGACTAACCAATGATTTTAGGCAGGTATATAGCTAACACAATACCCGGACTAGAGAGGATAGGGAAGGACATTACAAAGATCAAACAAGTCCACATGACCGTGCACCTTTGTGACCTTCCATCAGTATTTGGTGTCAAGGTATTTAGTATAATAATGACCATGATCTTTGCATGGGTCATTATCTTCTTTTAACAGTACATTCCCACTTAACATTTAGGCACACATCTTGCTTTGCATTTGTCTACATGTGTAAATATTGTATCTCTCTCTTGATAGTAAATAACTATCAAGGAAGCAGCCCAAACTTGCTTGCTTTTTACAAATTATGTAGGAAAGTAGAATAAGCCTACGTAATTGTAAACTCTATATTCAAATCCTTCCGTTTCTAATAAGCCCATTATACCCTTCTTCTCCTAGTGTGAGAGTCGTGTCAAGGATGAAAGACTAACTAGTAACTACAAATTCAGTTATGAACCACCTGAGGATGCCATGGGAACGGTATACCCTCCCTCTTTCATTACCCTTACTCCCATGGGGATTGGAGACTATGGGTAGCTGTTATAATTGCATCCCCCATGAAACACCTTCCCAGCAAACATGAGGTATGCGGGCCAGCATCGGCTAGCGTCGGGCTCGTGTTGGCAATCCCCTCCCCAATTTTCGAATATGCCTTGTCAGCCCACTGAGGCGTGGAAAGTTAAGGTAAATAATTATCACTTATATTTGCTAGCTGTGGTGGTAGTAGTTATCGTATTTTTCCCTTTCCCTTCTTTTTTATCTCTTTTTAATGGGGAATGAAGAGTGGACATGAATGGGTTACTCAAGAAGGCATAGTAGAGGGGGAAAAGGAGCCTTTGTTATGGTAAATTTTGGCGGGAAAAGAGTGTATCATTGCCAGACACCGCTTGATAGACAGTCGACCAGGTGTTTATAATGTGTTTATATGTGTGTTTATGTGTTGCTTTTGGTAATTCCGTCCATTAACGACGAAGCTGAGGTCGGCCTCCGCTCACACCAGTTAGTCCATCTTGCTCCGTCCTATCGTGGATAATTATTTTAATTTGAGGCAGGTGGTGTGATGGCGGCAGGGTGTTATGATGGCGGCTGGTGTATCCTGGTGTAGGTAGGCTGGTCTGCCAGCTCACAGAGCCACTTGTCCAGTTTCTTAGTGTGTGAGGCAGACAGTTGAACAATGGAGGTCCGTTGTGGATGTGTTAGCGTCGGTATCCGGTCATTTCGCCCACATTGCCAATTCGCCACACTAAGGAGTCATTCTACCCACAGGTCATTTCGCCCACACAATGGAGTCACTTCGCTCACACTATTAGCATAAGTCCTAGCAGTAATTATGAGATGAAATATATATTTATGTATGTATGTATGTATGTCTATTGATGATGATGATGATAACGTGTGTGACTGTGTGTGTGTGTGTTATCCCAGGGAACTTCCCGCGGAGTTCCAATACATCCTTCTGTAGTAACTATCTTGACTGTGGGCGGCCGTGGGCGTGGGCGTGGGTTGCCTTCTGACGCCTTGGGAATCTGGGGCGGCATTGGTGGGGGGAAGAGGGAGGCTGGGGAACCACTGATGGAGGGGACGAATGGAGGAGGAGGAGGAGGAGGAGGAAGAGGAAGAGGGGGAGGGAGAGGGGGAAAGGGAGGATAAGGGTAAGATTGGGGGAGCGCGGGGTGTTGAAAATCTATGGTTATTTGTCCACACCCATCTCTCCCCACCCAGTCTCCCACCCACTCCCCCAACTACTCCTCCACCCACTCCCCCACCTAATCCTCCACCCACTCCACTTAATCCCCCACCCACTCCTCCACCAACTCCCCCATCTAATCCTCCACCCACTCCCGCACCCACTCCCGCACCCGCTCCCACACCCATTCCTCCACCCACTCCCCCACCCACTCCTCCACCCGCTCCAGATCCTCCTGTGGGTGGTAGATTAATTCCTTGTTTAGCTTGTGCTCTCACTCCACCTGTCCCACTCCACACCCAATCCCTTTGTCCCTGGCTCTCGGGTGCGTGGGTACTGGTGGGGAGAGGGGTTAGGAGTGACTGTGGTGGCTAGAAGGGGGAGGCTGGGGGCTGATGGATGAGGGAGACGTAAACTGTGGTAGTGGTGGTGGTGTGTTCCCGTGTCCTTGTTGGGGTGATGTCCTGCGGTGCCCTTGGGGAGGTGAGAAGGATGTCCAGGCCCCCAGGGATCTCAGGGGTTTCAGGGGTTGTTGTTAGGGCATCCAGGGACTCATGTTCATCAGGAGAGTTTATTAAGTAGATGTTCAATGCTTCAGGGACATCAGGGATGGATGTGAGGTACCCCAAGGCAGTAATGAGTCCCTTAGTGTTTTCATTATCAGTCCCCTCAGTGTAGTCGCTCCCTTGAAGGTCCCTAGAGATAGCCAGGGATGGGGGAGTAAGCTCCTGGATGGTGGGTGTCCCTGCTCCTCCTGTAACGACGCCAGAGTGAAGGCATAGCGTCCCTTCACTTTCAGATATCGTAGGTATGTTCACTTCGGTATTAACTTCTTCAAGAGGGAAGTTATTGATCCTCACAGGTCTTGATCTTGGCTCCACTCTACCTGGGATGGTTAAGATTGTCCCTATCTCCTCCCTCCCCTCCGTTAGGGTGTCCAAGAATCCTTCTGCGTCCCCTTCTGCGTGTGTTAGCAAGATATCCTGATAATCTTGCGTTAACAGAATATCTTCACCTGAGTGTGTGAGCAAAATGTCCCTCTCCTGTTGTCCCTGTGTTAGGTAGGCCTCGTTCAGCTTGACTGCAGGGACCCTTTGGAAGGATAACTCTACAGGAGGCAGTGGGCGTGCGGGTGTAGGGGCGTGGGGAACTTGAATGGGCGTGTGTCTGTCCTTCCGTGTGTGTCCCCTGTAGGAAGGTGTTAGGTGATGGGTGTGGGTGTCTTGTGGGTGTGTAGAGTGCGCCTCGCTAATGCATTGGCCCGGAACTGGCTAAAGTATCGTTACGGAATGCCGATGCAGATCCGTTTTCCGGCCCGCAATGTAACCGATTCATACCCGGGGTGCAAACGTATATTGGCACGTAATCAGCCCACAATGGGGCCGATTACTACGTAATGGATTACCGATGCAAGACCGATTCATTTTTTGGTGACTTGCTGACACTGGCATGATGCTGGCCCGGCATAAATGTTTGCTGGGTTGGACTGGACTGAACAGGTGCGTAACAACATAATTGCCTTGTTGCGACAATCAATCCTCCTCCATTGGATATGACCATCTTACTATAATAAGTCGTTTTTTCCTTCCCTATACTTTGACATGTCATTATTTATTTGGTCTTTCGTTTCCTTTCAGCTTACTATAGCGGCTTTTAAGATGTTTGGTGATTATTTTATTCCCATTAACTGGCAATTCACTTTAAATTAAAATAGGAAACCAAGCTTATTCTGTATTCACTCTGCTTGGATGGATATCTATCATGTATTTTATGTTTATCTATCTAATGGGCATCACTGAAATAGTGCGCATTTTATCTTTTTTTTTCTTCAAGTTAGTACCAAAACATGTGCAACCCAACAACCTGGAATCAGCTGTTCAAATGTAAACAAAGTGGTTGCAAAGAGTCTTATTCTGGATAACCTTTACATTCACAAGGTAAGAACACACGGTCATTAACTGTAAGGCTAGGTATACAGTAAGGCTATTAGGTGATGGGGATAATAGTTGGTAATGTTACACCGGCCGGGTTGACTATGAAGATGAACAAGGCAGTGGTGGACGCGTGCGCAGAGGACCTTCACACCCACCACTTCGATCTCGTTGAGTTGCATTCATTGTTTGCTGAGGTTTAAGGTGGACATATGTAAGGTAGACTGCAGTAAAGATTCATAGATATAGTGTTTATAAGCAGAACTACACCACGACGCCTTCCCCACACCATGACATCAGCTGTCTCGTAAAATTCATTCCATTGGACGTTCGTGGCGGTAAGTTGGGTTGACAAGCGACCAGAATTAGGTTGTATTAG
This sequence comes from Cancer borealis, assembly GCA_036785275.1. Taxonomy (NCBI): domain Eukaryota; kingdom Metazoa; phylum Arthropoda; class Malacostraca; order Decapoda; family Cancridae; genus Cancer; species Cancer borealis. The sequence goes on along the minus strand of JAXIVD010004992.1, from coordinate 15,162 downwards.
TGTATATTTTAAATACACAAGATACACAAAGGAATGGAGAAGCAGCTGCTGTTATTTAATTCGACTTTCGGGGTTAGCATTAATATTTCTGAAATAGACGTATTTCAGCCCTGATTCTTTCCCCTTCCTTATAACAAGTAATTGGGTTAATTTGCAGAAAGAGGTTCTCAAGTAGTTTTTGAAGGAAAATCAGTTTTTGTGGTGTGTTTTGATGTGATTCCACTGATTTTGGGATTAATTTCTAAGGCAAAGCACTTGTTTCTGAGTTTCCACTATCCCCACAAACTTGGGGAGAATGGGGACCCTCCGGGAAACCGTGATTTTTGGCCGGGAGAACATCAGAACGAGTTATTTACAGTATTGATGAAGTCCAAAATCAACTGAAGCACATAGAAAGAAAACAGCAGTTAAAACAAATTTTCTTTCAAACTACTTTTCTTCTGATCCCCCCACTGGCCATACACAGTATTTGTATTGCTTGTTCTGTGGTGTCAGGTCTTGAGAGGCGGCATCACATTGAAAAGACTGACTAAATTTTCCCACTACTAATCCAACTGTTTAATGTAGGGGAGGGGACGAATTTTCCTTTTATTAATAAAATTGTCATAGTGGGATACTTTTTTATCATCAGGTTTTCTAAGAGCCGGTTTATGCTGCTACAATGAATTATTAAATTAGTATATGCTGTTATCACTTATCTTTTAATACAGGGGATGATAACCTATTAACTAGTTAACAAAGGGGAGTGAAAGATGAGGAAAATTAGGGAATTATGGGTACTATTAGAATTATCATTAAAGAAAGAAAACCCTAAGACCAAAAATATATAAATATACCTTCTGCCGAACAGTCTTGCAACTGGAATTAGATTGACTCTATATTTTAGGTTCTTTGATTTATTGTTATATCACCTGGTTGGCAAGGGTTGTACATGTTCACCTAGCAGTAAATAACACTACCTTGCAATCCCAGCAGGAGTGGAAGGTTGGGAATCCTATTCTCCTGTATGTGTAAACAAAGTATGTGTATATGTGTGTGTTATGTGCTTCCTCTAACTAGAAGAGACCGCCAATGGTCTATGCCACACCATGAGTGGTAATGCAGGCATGGTATATACAGAAATATTTATATATTTATTAATCCAATATAATCCTTGTGGTTTGTAAAAGGCAACAATAGTGACGGAGCTAAGGGCTTGGGAAGCCCTTCTCTGTATACTCTCCTACAAAAAAACAAGGTGCAGGAGAGGGGAGAGTGTTGTCTCCACGAACCCTGACGTGCCTTGTCTTGGCTACCCTTCTTTAAGGGGATAACAGCACGGTATATAGATAGATAGTTTGAATTGAATATTTTGGCTTGGAGTGATATAGTTTTGTGAACTTAAATGCATATCTTTTTTCAGATAATGGGTACACAACAGCTATATAGTATCAATAATCTGTACTCGTTAAAAGGATGGCTAAGGAATTAAATGTAACTTACCATGCTCTATATTTTGATAAGTGAGACTTAAGTACATCTTTTTTTGTTATTGTCTTTGGTTTTCTATATATCCAGCTAGGGACATCTGTTATAGGCTTATATCACTCATTTTAGGCTCCATCTTTTCCAAAATGAGGCACTAGCTACTTTCTCGTTACCATTAGTAAAAAAAAAAATTCAATGAATGTTATTTAACTTGGTGGTAGTATTCAGAAATGTTCAAACAGTATCAATCAGCATTTAACTAATCAAAGTTCAAAAAATATTTTGAAAACATCCATGTAGTTGACTTCACATCTGCAACACCTGGTGTTTTGATTTACTGATTACCTGTTACTGTCCTTCCCTTAATTGTAGATATTTATTAATATTCATGTACTGAAGTATAAATCACAACATGCAATTGTTGTTTGTGAGGTAGATGAGTGTTGTTGCAAGAACTTACTGCTCAACTTATCATATCTAAAGATTTCCAAGACATTCATTAGTAAGATATTTTTACTGTATTTTCAGAAAGTGAAGGTGTGGATTTAGGAGAAAGAGGACAGAGGTGCAGAGGCTTGGACGTAGCCAGCCTGATGCTGAGCTGCGTACACCCTAACCTTTTTGTCCTCTTCAAGAAGCTCTTTGGTGTTGCCCACCCGCCGGGTGACTCAGAGGCAGATATGTATAATAATTTAAGTCCACAATGGCCATTTGTAAGACAGCGACACCCTGCAGAAGTGCAGGGTGCCAACCACAAAGTGCGGGCAGAAAGAATTACTATAGAAGGGGATATCTTAAGGTGAGCACTACTTATAATTCATATTGATTACTTTCTTGGCATATTATATTATTCTATTATTATTGTAATTATCATCATTATTATTGTTATTATTATTATTATTATTATTGTTATTGTTATTGTTATTATTATTATTATTATTAGGAGGAGGAGGAGGAGGAGGAAGAGGTAGAGCGTTGAATATCGCACAGATCACGAAAGAGAATGGAGGAGGACCTGTTGGTGAAGAGAATACTAGGATCTAATGTAAGAGGTGTGAGGTTGAGAGGAAGGGGATGGATGGATGGAAAGACAGGGTGCAGAAGGGGATGGGAGAGAAAAGTCTTCCTGAACTCTAAATGCCTTGTCTTGCCTATCCCGTTTTAATAGGGATATAAACCAGGTATATAGAATGATTATTATTATTATCTTCATCATTGTTATCATTATTATTAGTGTTATTTTCAACCAACAGTTATAGTGAAGAGGAAGAAGAAGAACGAGTTGGGGTGTACATAGGAGAGATTCCCATCTCTTCGGACCACAACTACTTTGAGATTGAAATTCTAGACATGGGAGTACAAGGAGCAATATCCATTGGTAAGTACGACAAGTTTCATTATGTTCCATTACAAATAAGCTGATCCTTTATTTAACTATCATGATTCCCATAACAAAGGTAGTATGATGATCATTATATTACAGTACACACATATGTCCTGTAAATGATATCAAGCATTTGGCTACATTAATGCATTGTTAAGTTTTGGATGCAGTTACTGTCTAGATACACTATGTTTCATGTTATCTTATTGCCTTCTCATTTGTTGCTCAATTGTTGTAGATTTCTCATTAATTTAACACTACATAATGAACCATTATCTTTGAGACAAAGTAGATACATCTCAAGCACTAGCTCAGTACTTCCCAAGATGGATTGCATGTGGTTCTTGTATAGGGAGTCCAAGTGATTATACGATACAAACTCCAGACAAACAAATTGGTAATGTTTATGTAGATTTTCTTATAATAAATATGACAATACAACTTACACTCGCTAATGGCATAAAATATTGATATCACTTATACATTACCCACATATAGGTTAGCTATCATGGGTCCCTGGCCTTTTTGATTACGGAATATTTACTGTATTCATATATTTTTTTAAGCTTCTAATATAGTACTGTGTCTTGAAGCCTAACTACCAAGTATTACAAAGTATGCTACAAAATATGAAATATTCGTTTTAATTTGAAATGTATTTCAAATATCAAAATTTTGAGCTCTTATTTTGTGTTAGCCATTGTGTTTAACTTTTTTGAGCTTTGTGAATCATGTGGATGAAGAGATTTGTATAAAACTCAGTGAGAAATTTAATTGAAATACGAGTTGTTTTGGAAGGAAGTTAAGAAAGGAAGAGAAGTAGGAGGTGTGATTGTGAGAATTGTGAGAATTAATTTGGTCATCTGGAGAGAAAGAGGAGTGAAGAATTTTTTAAGAAAGTATATGTGAGTGAAACTGAGGGTCCTAAGAGGAGAGGAAGGCCAGTTGTAAAATGGGAGGATAGGGTAAAGGAGTACTCCTCTATCAACACCCATTTCATGCATGTACAGTACATGCATGAAATGGATGTTGATAGAGGAGGAGGGATGTAATAAGCAAAGAGTGTATGGATAGGGAGGGATGAAGGCTCTTTTATGGCAACTATCCACTTGTGGATCTGTTCCCAAAGAAAACGAGGTGTTAGAGGCTATGAATAGAATAGTAAATCATGGAGTACAGGTACGTGATCTTTTATCCAAGTTATGAAAACCACAATCCTCCATAAACCAAACAATTTTTCCATGGATATTGTTTGCAACATTTTAGTTCTTTTCTGAGGTGGGATGGGAGGGTTTTAAGTTGGAGTTGGAAGGAATACAGACCTCAACTATAAAAACAATGACTACATTGATCCACCCTCTTCTCCAGGATCCTCAAACTAGTTGTTTTGTACATTTACCGCATGTAAGTATATTTTTAAGTGTTAAGTTTAGTTTCAGTGAGTTTATGTTTGGAGTTTTCTTTGTTTTACGTAAAAAATTGAAAAGTTAGTTATTAGATTTATGATCACTTGCCAACACTGGGATAACTGGTGCAGTGTTGATGTGAGCAGTGTTAGTGTGTTGATGATGACTTCTAAAATTTCCCATCTTACTGACATTGTTAGTGAATCAAAATGTCACCAACACAATGTATCACTGCCAACATTGACATTCAGCATTCATGTTGCTTTTGGTGGTGTCGTCGTGTTGTTAGAGTCACTTTACTTACATTTAAAAAGTTAGATAGCAATTTACTGAAAACAAAGCTAAAAACTAATCATTTCAAGACCAATATCAGTTCAAAACCTGGAAAGTGTCTGGTCAGCAAGGGTTAAGGATAAGAGATTACATACCTGTTTTATGGGAAATGTGCTGTACTTTCATATTTACAACTGGTTACTTCAGACACCTTAGAGGATTCACTGAATTTATAATCTATCTTACCTGTGCTAAACTTCATCTTTTACTCTTACTTCTGTTCTATTTAGATTGTGCCAGAAACCTGTTACCTACCAGTGAAGTTTCTCATTTATAACAATACAGTACTGAAAAGAAAAGAAAAAAATTACGTTGAGTATATATCTTCCCTATAGTTTACCAAGTTGTCAGACATCATGCAGTGGCTGAGTTTTAATATGCTCTTGCCTTCGCAGAACACCTGGCCTGCATTGTTTGTTGAAAGTTATGATGAGTTTTGCTTGGCAGTGTCAGTCACCAACTTTTGCCTTACCTTCGGTATCAGGGCATTGATTATTTCTTGTAAAGGTGCAGTTTGTGTGTATCTAAAACCTGAAACATTGTGTTCATTCACTTGGAATGATAGAAGAAATATAATGCTTAAAGAGTAGATTTTTTAAAGAATGTTGAGTGATTAATGTCGCAGCTAAATGAATGCAACACACACCATTGTCTGTCTATTTTTCATGTATCACCAGGCTATCTAAAATTCCCTTTATGTTACCCAATAACCCTGATTACAGCTATAGGGAGAGATGGTGTTATGTAGTTTTTAGAAACAGCACTACTTTGAATCTATAGTCTGCCTGCACCAGCACAGGCCTTGCCTTGGCCTCTGTCATATACATCATTGTAGATGCACATGGATCTTCATTCAAACTGTAAAATAGAAAATCAACAAATGTAATAAATAATTGCACAAACTGCAACATTGGTGTCATCAGATATTGAATCCCTTTGATCGATGACACTGGCATGTGATGTTGACATATTTACTTTATACTGTGATAACAAGCTTCATGATTTTTCTCGGTTGTTGGAGAAGATATCTTGTACCCTTCCTTTTTTTCATCAAAACTTTGCTAGTTGCAACTCCTCATATCCAGACTTATAAAAATTCTTGCAGTTTAGAAAATAATTATTGTATTTAAGAAGGTATCTTGCATAATTCATTGTCTGTGCAATATAGACTCAGACATATTGGTTTGTGGAAACTGTATTCTAAGCTGCTGAAGAAAGTATTTTTGAAATATTGGACAAGGCAAATCCATTGCATTAATGTAGCTAAGATTATGGCACACAAATATGGTAGGTCCAGGCCTGGAATTTGACTTCTCTCGGCTGTATGTACTAGTCAGCTATCCTTGAAGTATGTGCTAACTGTCTCACCACATGTATTACAAGTAAAGGATCCATATGTGTTTACATTAGTGAAGGATAGGCAACTGATAGACAGACAAAATTGAAGCTTCTCTCATTCTCCTAACATAATCTTAATATAGTGTATGCTTTGCCAACTATAATTCTTACGCATTAAGGACATATTTTAAGTTGTTGTGTTTAAATAATTGCTGGTAACTGTTTAACAAGGAAGGTGTTAAGTATAGATTAAATCTTTAGGTCTGTGCTCTGCTAAGTATCCATTGCACAAGTTACCAGGATGGGCGGTAGACAGTGTGGGCTACCATGCTGATGATGGCAAGTAAGTATTTTTGTTTATATATTAAGCACATTGCAGTCCGACCCAGAGAGCTTAGTATGTAGCTGCCTTAGGAATGGTAGTTCAGGACTGTAACTGCCACTTAATAAGAAGGGTGTTGCTTTGAATTGCAATATTAGCTACTAAAATAGTCTGTCTTTGTCTAGTGCTTTTTTGTTGATGATGGACAGTTTCAAATATCTAAAACTAATAACTAACCTCTTTGCAGATGACATATTGTTGTCCACATGGGGATGTAGAATGCTTTTTTTTTTTATTATTCCTTTGTGTTGTAATAGACCACAAAAAGTGATGAGGAAAGAGTATTAAGAAGCACTCACTTGTGAAGTTTCTATTCCCACAAAATGAAAAAGAAAGAAAAGGGTTTTATATAATTTTATTATTCAGATAACTTTTTTCTTTTTTTCTGATTTTGGATGCCACCTCATTTGTGGGAAAGGATGAAAAGGAAATAACTGCATGCATTTTATTTATTTTATTTATTTGTTTATTTATTATTATATTTTTCATATATATTCTGTATGTACATACCAGGCTGTTAACTCCCTAAAGGCGGGCAGCCAAGACAAGGCACGCCAGGGTTCATGGAGACATTACTTTCTCTCCTCCGCTGCACCTTGTCTTTTCATTAGAGAACATACTGAGGCTTCCCAGACCCTTTGCTATGTCCCTTTTATGGACTGCAGGGATTACAGTGGTAGAATTCTTGCTATTTTTTTCATAATTAATAGAATGTGATTATTTAGTGTTTCATCAAATCCTCATGAATGTCATATAGGCTATAATGTGAATTCCTTTACAAATGGAAAGCCCATCTAAGAAAATTGGTATGAGGGATAAATTTTATTGTTTACTATTCAAGTGGCATCTGGCATTGACAACCTCATTGGTAAAGACTTGCCACATTACTTAATATTGGTTGAGGGTTGGGCTTGCTTTGAAGTCACAGAAATTGACATATTAGACTCATGTCAGATTGAACCTGATCAAGCATGTATAGTTATGAAGGTTTTGAGGTGAACAGTGTTATGGTCATTTTATTAGGGATACTTTCTCCTTTCTATATATTCATCTATAGTGTTTGATGCTTTGGTAGTTCAATCCTTCCGCAACTATCAGCAACTCTTTCATGCATGTACTCCTTCACCCTATCCTTCCATCTTAAAACTAGCCTTCCTCTCCTCCCAGGACCCTCAGTTTCATGCACATATACTTATAACTCATATACTTGTTGGTGTGTAAACCTGTTTGATTTTCATTATATACATGTTGTTTAATTTGATTATTCGCCTGCAATTTGCTCACTTAAGCTATAGATATTTTCAATATTTCCTGCTCGTTCTGTATTCACTAAGAAGTCAACTCCATGTTCTTTCTTGTCTTTTTGACCTCTGTAGAAAAAAATGTGACCACTCCTCAATTCTATTGAATGCTTATGTTCTCTTAGTCTATGATATCCCATTTGATGCCTCTAAACTCTTTGAATAATACCTTAAGACTATCCTAACTAGCTAATGTCCTACTATTAAAAGTTCCAAATGTGGCCTTTCCGATCCCAGAGATTTTAGCTACTGGAGACTGGCAGCCATGACACGAATCTAGTGATCATGTTAAGAGGTTAAGCCTAGTTTGGTTGCACTTGTCTAGTTGAACTCCACTGTTTTTTGGAAGTTTCAATCCCAGCACTTGGTGATAAATTACCTTATTTGTACAGTGTGGAATTTCTTTAGAATTTGTTGTTATCAAATACGATAGGAAAAATATAGCTTTAATGCACTTATTTCCTTCTCTTCCAATTTAGACCAAGATTATTAACATCAGTAGTGTTATGCTATACTTATATTCAGCTATGATAATCAATTTCTTAGTTGTTCTGCAAAGGTTATGTCACTCCATGAAGTACCTTAAAATGAACAGATGCTAGGAAGTAAGGAAGGTCCCTGACTGAGGTGATATTTGTCTTTATTACCATTACATTGATAATCATAAGGAAGATCAGGCTTTTTGAAGAAAAAAAAATGTAATAATTCACATGTAGGATAAGGCTTTCTTATATAAAAATTTGCTATGCAACAATTTTTGAAGACTGGATTCTTGACTGCATCTCCTTTATGCATTGTAGACTGTACAAAGCTCGGCCAAGAGGGACGGTGTTTGGGCCGCGGTGTGGTGCTGGAGACAGGATGGGCTGTGGTGTGAAATATGAACAACTGTCTCCAGGAAGTGATCCTTCATCCGTCCCAGTTTTTTTTACCAAAAACGGAAAAGAGGCAAGTTTGTGTTTATAGTATAAAACAGTGACCTTTTATTGTCCAGTGACATGCAGTTAAAAGAGACAAATTTCATGATGGTGTCTATACTATAAAATGGTGACCCCTGTTTGTCCACTGCTATGCATATGTAAACTGTGATTCCCTTTACTTGTGAAGTAATAACAGATATATGATATGTGACTCACTAATAAGTACTATGCATTTATTCTTTGTGTTTTAAGTAGTTATCATGCACAGTTGATTGTTAACCTTTCCTCTATTTCACTCCTTATTTTTACTCCGATTTTATAGCTGGTTTGCTTTCCGTCTTAGAATTTAATTTTGTTTATTTTCTTGTGTGTCACATATACTTTGTAATCTTGTACCTGTATTGCTTCCTCTGATTTTTCTTTACAAGTACATACTTGTATTGCTACCTTTGAATTTTTATATATCATTAAGATATTATTGTGTAAAGACATGAGTTATATCATCAAACACTTCATCTACTTCAGGTTTACTTTCCATGTTTTTTCACTGTGGTACATAAATGGCAATAGTACTGTCTATGATAATAAGCTTGCATAATAAGAAATGTTCAGCATCCCACACAATCAAACATATTACCAAAGACTGACTGCACTGCAAATATGCATACACATCAACAACACAACATACACTCCATGAAGGCCCTGTGATAAGACCCAGTCCAGGCCATGGCCTATCTCAGCAGCTCAGGGATGTTCAACCAGGCAGCCTCAGGAACAACAACAATAACAACTTAAAAATTGAAAACTTTTATATACAAGAAATGTTCTGTAATGTAACATATTTGTAAATTGAAGTAGATTTGTTTTGTACTTCCAGATTGGTTTAGTAATGGTTCGTGTGGCTCCAGGAGGACTCTTTCCTTGTGTTGGGTTGGCTGCTGCTGGTGATGCTGTCAGAATTGTTCCTCAGCTGATGTGGCCTCCAGATGAAGACACCCACATGTCTGTTGACTCCATGGAAGAAGAGTGGCTTCGTCTTCATGATATTAGGCTAAATGGACAGGTTAGAATTTGTCATATTATTGTGATTGAATTTGCATCATATCATAATCTCAACTTTGTTGTTTAGTTTAGAAGGTCAAAAGATGGGTTCTGTGGCCTTTGTGATTAATGTCGTCCTTTAAACAGTTGTACCCATGCACACCGTTTTCATGACAAACCTGAATTTCAGTGAATTTGGAAGGGCAGCAAGCATTACAGTTGTTGGCATTGGATGGATTACGTTGGGTTATGACTTGTATTATCTACTGAGTATCAGGTTACATAATTTAATCCCAGTCACAGCCTTTAGTCAGTTGAGCTTCTTGGAGTCTGGCTGGTTATATCTATTTTTTCATTGTATGCATGAAATAGTCTGGCAGTGTCCTGCAGATTCTAGTCATACAAATTTATCAACTAAAATTTCAGTAAACCATGAAATATATGTCTTAGAATACATCAAGCGATTTACATCATTGCTATTCTTTTTCCTGATTGATCAAGATGCTGGAGTACTGTGGCCGAGGGAAAAGTCTTCTAGATGTGGGTCTTGCTCAGGCTCGTGTCCCCCTCAACACTACTTGTCATTATTTTGAGATGGAGATTGTTGATCCAGGACGCTCAGGCTACATCACAATAGGACTCACAAAGAAGGTATGTTTGTACAGTGAATGAGCTTACGCTATTACATAACTTATTAGCGACACACAAAACAATGTAAACATTCAAAGAAAAGCTTAATACACAACTACCTTAATTGAGTCTTATATTTATAAGTTAGGTTTGATTAATGACAATTGGTTAAAGTTCATATAGTGTTGGTGGGCGAAAAATTAGAGTTAAGTGAGTCCCCACGAAATGTTTGTTCTTCCAAAGCTGGAAGAAGACTGAACTTAACCTACAATATATAATTACCACACCTCAGGCCGTGGGTTTGAATGACCATTAGTAATACAATGAACCTTAATACCAATCATTGGGTACTAAATACCCCTTAATAAGCCAATACATTACAGATCCATCATGAAATTTTGATATTTCATCCTTTTTAGTTGTAAACATCATGCACTATTTGTCATCATTTGGTGGGAAAGTCGGTGTCTACATTGTATTGGTGTATATTGGTATGCATTTGTAATTAGGTGTCCTGGTAGTTGCTGGGGTATGTGTGCATCACTCACATAGCATTTACAAGATCATAGAAATAGTGTCACCAAACACTATCGGATGATAGACAATAAAACCAATTCTGAATGTGTATCTTAGACAAGAAAGAAAAAACAGGACTAAACTTGTTTTTCTGTCATGACAAATATTCTCATGTATCTTCATCCTTAATCTCTACATGTGGGACTTGTTGGCTGTATTACTAATAATTTGTTTGGCTATGCTTCTTATGTCAATAATGCCCACAGGAATATCCCAAAAACCGACATCCTGGGTGGAATAGAGGAAGTATTGCATACCATGCTGATGATGGAAGAGTCTTCACGGGGAAGTCCATTGGTTCATTGTTTGGGCCGCGTTGCCACAAAGGAGACATTATGGGCTGTGGCATTATATTTCCAAGGGATTATGTGTGCAACTATGATAGGTAAAAGCTTTTTCTTTTAGAGTTCATGCATGTAGTAAATAAAGATTTCAAAATTATTGGTTTAATTCTCGTAGATGTACAAGTAAACTAAGTGCAATCTTATGCTACAGTGAAGGAGGAAGTATGGAGGAAGAGAGTCCAGAACCTTTGGAATGTGATGACCTCCTGGAACACTTCTTGAACTACCAGCCGCCAGCAGTGCCAGCCCTCTCCCCTCTATATCCTAACCGCCATCACCGTCACCACCATCATCACCATCACCATAATCATATTCTTACTACTGACTCTGAAGATGATGAGGAGGAGGAAGAAGAGGAAGAAGAGGAGGAGGATTCCTTAGAACCTTCACGCAGACAACATTTAGGAGGGAAGGTTCAGGCAAGTGATGTTTAACTTATTTATGAATGACCATTTACTATTCTATTTTACTGTCGGTGTTCTGTTTTCAGAATTATTTTTATTGTGTTAATTCATTGATATAATCTTATTTATATATTCACGGTGTGTTTTAAAATGTAACTAATAGTGACAAAGCAAGGAGCAGAGACTGAGTGCCCTGGATCAACAATCTCCATCTCAAAATAATGACAAGTACTGTTGAAGGGGACACGAGCCTCAGCTCCAGCATCTTGATAATTCAGGAGAAAGAATATCAATTATATAAATTACTGAATGTATTCTAATACATGTTTAGGGTAAAATGTCCTTACAATGTCACATATAGTGGGTAATGAATAAAAGAAATAAGAATAGAAACCACTTCAACATTTACGGTAATTTATTATTAACTTAAAGATCTAAAATGCTGAATATTAACACAAAAAATGTTACATGGAAAATGTTCTTGGTTAAAGTAACTAGTGACCAGAGAAAGCAGCAGTAATCCAACATTTAGTAATTTTCAGGGGGTAACTCTTAAGTAATCCTTGGCCCCTGGAGAGAGAAACACTTAACATCCGAGGAAGTATGAGACTGACTAGAAATAGCACGAAAGGGTATTAAGGATGCCTCAGAAGGAAGCCCAGTTTGTTCCGAGTCAGAATTGAATCTTTGAGTGAAGCTTCAAGAAAAAGAGTGAAATGAAGCTTTACAACAATCTGGTGGAACAATAATTAACTAGTTATATATCATATCAAAGAAAGTTAACAATATCAAAATAAAAACTATATTTACATAGTTTAAGAATGACTCTTTGCAGGTCTTCTTTACGAGGAATGGCCAGATGATTGGACGGCGAGAGGTTGAGTTGCCCCGAGGCGGGTTCTTCCCAAGCATCAGCATGGGAAGCATCAATGAGCAAGTGAGAGTCAACCTTCGTCCCCTCACAGGCTAGTTGGTCCTCTCAACCAGTGAGTGTAGAACTACTACTATGTGATCTTGAATACTGGTGTGCTTTAGTTGAATCATCCATCAGAAAAGTTAACTATCAACATGTCACGGGTTTCAACAGGTTATATACAGTTGCTTTAATAGTCAATGTAGAATAGAAATTTATTGAA
>JAXIVD010004991.1:5000-31881 GCA_036785275.1 Cancer borealis | reverse complement strand
ACATCTTTTACGTAAACCTCATATATTTTGAATTATTTAATAAAACTTGATTTCGAAGAAAAAATGACGCGACGTTGAAACCATTTGACGCCCTTTTACTGCATAATTATTAGTCTTAGACAAATATTCATTGAGACAAAGTTGTACATTTTTTAAATGTCTATCAGATGCTGCAAAAATATTTCCAATATCTTTAATAGCATTCGAGAAAATGAGGAAGATATTCATTTTGTGGCAAAAAGGATGATACAGTTGACATTTTCTCGGTTGTTTAGAAACCAATTTCAATATACTATAACTCATTAGAATAATCGTTTTCTGCTCTATCTAATTGACTCTAAACATCTTTTACGTAAACCTCATACTTTTCGAGTTATTTAATAAAAAGTGTCGCCGCGGGCCCTTTATTGACATCCTGCGGGAGAGACTTGGGCGCCGTTAAGTTGACGGAGAAAATCGTTTCCCCTATACAAACTAATGCTTTACCTTGGTCAATATTGGTCAACATTCTAAATGCAAGAAAACTGGCTCCATATAGCTTATTATTGTTATGGAAGATGTGCAACTTCAATTTATATGCTCTTTCCCGGTTCTGTGACGGAAATATTTCTTTTATTATTTTCGAACCGAAAACTGACCAAAATTAAGGTTAAAAGCGTCATTATTAGTCTTAGGCAATTATGTATTGAGACAAATATGTAGAGTTTTAAAATGTCTATCAGATGCTGCAAAAATATTTCCAATATCTTTAATAGAATTCGAGAAAATGAGGATGCAAGCAATTTTTTTTTGGAAAAAGGATACATTTTCTCGGTTGTTTGCCACCCATTGTCAATATACTATAGCTTAAAAGCACAAGCATTTTCTGCTCTATCTAATTGTAGAAATACTAATAAGGATACATAGGAACCTCTACCTGTCAGGATGTCTATTGTAACGTAGAAAAGGAAAGGAAAAGAAATTGACAAACAGTTCTTCGTAATTTCCTTCCTTCTTGATCTCTAACCTGAAGGCATGATTCTATTTATTTATTTTTCTTCTTCGCACCTGTTTCTCTCTCTCTCTCTCTCTCTCTCTCTCTCTCTCTCTCTCTCTCTCTCTCTCTCTCTCTCTCTCTCTCTCTCTCTCTCTCTCTCTCTCTCTCTCTCTCTCTGTGTTCTCTCACCTGTTCTTTATTATTTGTATACACACACACTCTTTACCTGGTTCTCTTGTTACCTACTCTCATTGTTACTCTTATTTGCCTTACTCTTTTTTATTTCTTCGTTCTATTCCTGACCTTCGCCTTCCCCTTGCTCTCAATTATCGTTTTTTTTTCCCCTCCCTTTTCCCTTTATTCCCTTCCTCTATAATTCCCTTTATCAATTATTCCATCTTCCTTCTTTTATTCCTTATCTCTTCTTTTCTAATTCCCCTCATTCTCTCATGGATTATCTCTATCCTTCTTTTCTCTTCCTCTTTCATTCCTTCATCTGTTCCTTCCTTCCACTTTCTCCTTCCCTTTCCACTCGTTGTTAATTATTCCATTTTCCTTCTTTTATTCCTTATCTCTTCCCTACTATTCCTCTTCATTCTCTCATGGATTACCTCTCTTTCTTTTCCCTTCCTCTTTCATTGCTTCATTTCTTTCTTCCGCTTTCTCCTTCCCTTCCCACACCTTTTATTTGGCCACACCTGCGTCAGCCTCTTGAACGGAAGTTACTCTATACTCTTCCGCTTCTGTTTCCCACAGTATCGCTGATGCGAGAGAGAGAGAGAGAGAGAGAGAGAGAGAGAGAGAGAGAGAGAGAGAGGAGAGAGAGAGAGAGAGAGTAATGTATTGAACATAAGGAGAACATAAGAAATGAGGAGACTGCAAGAGGCCAGTTGATGACCTACACGAGTCAGTTCCTTGTCCCCCACCCTTGAAATAATCCAATATTCAGCCATCCCACCTGTCATCCCTATCCATACTCTGATCCAACCGTTTTTTAAAGCTACCTATTGACTCACCACTTACTACGTGTCTACCCAACCTATTTCAATCGTTCACCACTCTGTTAGTGAACCAATATCTACCTTGGTCTGTGCTGATGACACCACCTTGCATTTTTCAACGTCCTACAACAGACGTCCAACCCAACCATAATTAAATTACTCAAGTCGAGATGTTATAAAACGCTTAACTTCTGATCTTTCACTAGTTTCTGATTAAGGCAGAGCAAACCTGGTTTTGTTCAATGCCTCAGAAGCTCAATTTCTACAACTTATGTTCTTATGTTTTTTTTTTTTTCTCTCTCTCTCTCTCTCTCTCTCTCTCTCTCTCTCTCTCTCTCTCTCTCTCTCTCTCTCTCTCTCTCTCTCTCTCTCTCTCTCTCTCTCTCTCCATGGCTGGGTGACCAAGGTAGAGAAAGGCATCGTGGTTATACCTTTTATTTCTCTCTCTCTCTCTCTCTCTCTCTCTCTCTCTCTCTCTCTCTCTCTCTCTCTCTCTCTCTCTCTCTCTCTCTCTCTCTCTCTCTCTCTCTCTCTCTCTCTCTCTCTCTCTCTCTCTCTCTCTCTCTCTCTCTCTCTCTCTCTCTCTCTCTCTCTCTCTCTCTCTCTCTCTCTCTCTCTCTCTCTCTCTCTCTCTCTCTCTCTCTCTCTCTCTCTCTCTCTCTCTCTCTCTCTCTCTCACACACTCACTCATAATGATAAAAAAACAAAACATAAAATAATAAAACAACAAATAATAATCATTAACCTACCTATAATTAGGAAAAAATACAATATAATGCACACGTGGATAGGGTCAAGAAAGAGAGAAGAGAGAGAGAGAGGGGAACCCAGCCTAAGACCAAGACTGAAACCAAAGGAGACAAGATTGATCCGCCCCCTAAAGGATGCAACATTACCTCTCCTGCTGTTAATATAGGTAAGTTCACCTTAAATTACATCTATAAATATCTTAATAACCCCATATATGAGGTTGAAAAGGTATAATTAGGGATAGGAATAAGGGGAAGGAGTAATTAACGTAATATTTGTACCATGATGGAAATGTCAGATTCTGTTAATTAAAGGTGTTAGGGCGTGTACCTGAGGTGTTAGAGTGTGTTATGTGGTGTGTATGTGTGGTGGAGTATGTTGTATATGTGGTAGTAAGGTTGTTTTAGGGTTAAATATGGTTGGTGGGTGGTTATGGTGGTGGTGGTAAACTTGTGACATTTATACTTGGTGGTATCGGTAAAAATGATTCGTTTCTTGAATCACTCACTATGTTGAACCTATTTTTGTGTGGTGGAGTATGTTGTATATGTGGTTGTATGATTGTTTTATAGTTAAATATGGTTGGTGGGTGGTTGTGATGGACGTTTGACATTTATACTTGGGTGATATCGGTAGAAATAATTAGTTTCTTGAATCACTCACTATGTTTCTATAAGTTTGAAGTGATCTAAACAAGTCTTCTGAGGTTGACTTTTCAGCAATGCATTATAAAGGTAAATTGATAGTGGTTAAAGAACAAAATATTGGTATTATTTTAAATCTTCACCAGAATGCTCTAGAGAATTCAGGGTTATATTTTTACATTATCAGATGCATTTTGAGATAGTTTTCTTAATTACATTTCCGTCGCAAATTCTTAGTTTGTGAGATATTCAATGTTTTCTATGAGGCCTTCTCTTAGGGAATAAGGTAAAGTTATTATGATTTCCTTCTGTCCTTATGTAACTATCTTGCACATGTAAGTGATGCTGATGTATTAATCTCATCTCCCAGAGCTACAAGGATGCTGGGAGGCTTGTTCATCTATTATTATCATCATCATTATTATTCCTTATGTCTTTCAATTACTGTATCCTTAACACGTGTAAGTGATGGTGACGTAACCTAACCTAATCTCATCTCCCAGAGCCACAAGGATGCTGGGCGGGTTGTTCATCTACAATCATAAGGGAGAAGTTCTCATCTCCCGGGTGTATCGAGATGACATCGGACGCAATGCAGTGGATGCCTTCCGGGTGAATGTCATCCACGCCCGCCAACAAGTGCGGTCACCCGTCACCAATATAGCACGCACCAGCTTCTTCCATATCAAGGTGGGTGACGAGCGGATGAAATAATCGGATTAATATATTTTTCTCGACCTTTTTATCTAATTTTTCTTGCCGTTCGTGTCTAAATTGATTGATTGATTGACTTTATTTAGCAAGATAAGTGGGGGAAAAAAAGATAAAAGTTAAGTGCATCCATTTACATAAATAAACAACTACTATAATATCTACTTGAGACAAAAGGATAACAGCAAAGTGGAAGACTGCGTAGAGGCAGAAGGAAGTTTAAATTCCATCCCAACTCTGTGGAACCTTGTCTTTCAGGAGAATTTAAACTAAATAGATAGATATATAGAGTATTATTTGCAGGTTGTGTTTGTTGTTTATGTTCGTGTGTTTGCTTTCCTCAGCGTGCCAACATCTGGGTGGCAGCAGTGACAAAGCAGAATGTTAATGCTTCACAGGTGTTTGAGTTCCTGCTGAAAATGCTTGAGGTAAGGAGAGAAAGAGAGAGAGTACAATTAAAGTAAAAGTTGTAATGATTGGTATTTACTGTAACTTTTAACACTTCTTTTTATGTGATACTGAACCCTTTTTGCAGGTTATGAGCAGCTATTTTGGGAAGATATCTGAAGAGAATGTCAAGAACAACTTTGTACTCATTTATGAACTTCTAGACGGTGAGTTGCAACATATTTCTACCATTAATGGATATTTTTCTTGTGGTCTTGATTTCACTTATTCATGAGGTTGGTAGTACACGGGAAATTTGTACAAGGAAATAACATATAGGAAAACAAATCTTTCATCATAAAGTCATAGAAGAGAGAATTGGAATCTATGATAAATGCATCGCTTGAAGAATATAAGAGAAAGCCAACGCATTTAACCTTACTGAAGGAAGGAACAAAGTTATTCTAAGCTGTAAAAAATCTATGATAAACTAATATAAACAAGTAATCTTTAATTCCAGAGATCCTAGACTTTGGGTATCCTCAGAACACGGACACAGGCGTGCTTAAGACCTTTATAACACAGCAAGGCATCAAGACAGCTAGTAAAGAGGAACAGTCACAGATAACTTCACAGGTGGGTGTATAGCCAACTGTATGTCACCTTAAGTGTAGGGTGTTGGGTGGCTCTATGGTGCAGTACTCAGCGAAGATAATAATAATGATGATGATGATCCATTCACTAATATTTACTGAATGCTCGGGGAAATTTGAGGTTCTTATAATGATTACTTTCTTGTACACCTTTTTATTTTTGTATGTTTTGTTTATGCGGTGTTTGTCTCCTGGGTGGCGGCAGGTGACGGGACAGATTGGGTGGCGCCGCGAAGGCATCAAGTACCGACGCAATGAACTCTTCCTTGATGTCATTGAATACGTCAACTTGCTCATGTCTCCGCAAGGTAAGACTCAAAAAAATAAAATAAAATAAAATAAAATAAAATAAAATAAATAAATAAATAAATAAATAAAATCTTAACTCAAAAAACTAAAAACTAAAATAAAAATAATCAAATTCGTACAGCTATGTCAGAATTCAGAAATAATGTTGATGATTTTAAAGGATATACTGTAGTTGCATTTCAGTATATTTTTCTCCGCAGGTCAGGTATTGTCTGCCCACGTGGCTGGCAAGGTTGTGATGAAGAGTTACCTGTCAGGGATGCCCGAGTGTAAGTTTGGGATCAACGACAAGATAGTAATGGATGCCAAGCGAGGTGAGGAAGGAAGGATAGAACACACTCACTAAGGAAGGAACACTGACTCACTCACTCACTCGGGTCTGGTGTCATTTTACTGAAACATTTTGCTTATGCACTCACTCACTCACTACCTTTCCATAATGTTTCATCTTCTCTCATATATCTACAAAGGATATTAATGACTTGAATGCATTTAAACGTTATGTATTTTAGTATTTGAACGAGTGATTGATGTTTTAGGTTCCACTGACGAGTCTCAAAGGTCCGGCAAGACGAGCATTGCAATTGATGACTGCCAATTCCACCAATGTGTCAAGTTATCCAAGTTTGAGACGGAACATTCAATATCTTTTGTTCCTCCTGATGGTGAATTTGAACTGATGAGGTAAGTAAGCTGTCCGTGATATGATTTGGGTCTCAATGTAACCTTATTAATATTACTGTTATTTCATCATATCATGGCCTATAAATGCAGCTATACATAATTCAGGTAGTCAAGTACGAGTATCAGTGTTGTGGTTATTTATATCTGTGGAATGTATTTGTAAACACACTCCTGAAACAGATACTTAATAACAAGCAACTGACTTTTTTTTTTCAAGCAACTGATTTCTTTTTCAACCAACGGACTTCAACTGACTTCTTTTTCGAGCAGCGGATGAGTACATTCACTGTGTAGTCCATTAAATTGAGGTTCAAAAGAGTGTATGTATATATATAAACGTAACGTGTACTAATACTGTGTTCGTGCGCAACAGGTACCGCACCACTAAGGACATCTCACTGCCCTTCCGTGTGATTCCGTTGGTGCGTGAGGTTGGACGCACCAAGATGGAAGTGAAGGTGGTGATCAAGAGTAACTTCAAACCTTCGCTCTTGGCACAAAAAATTGAGGTGAGCGAGAGTAATGTAGAGATTTTGTCATTATAAATTTTCTTAAGGTGCGAATTTCAACTCATCTTAATACTGTAACTTTTTTTTTCAGGTGCGGATTCCGACTCCTCTCAACACTTCAGGAGTTCAGTTTATCTGCATGAAGGGAAAGTCTAAGTACAAGGCCTCGGAGAATGCTATCGTATGGAAGTAAGTTAAAGTTTGTGGTTTGATGCAATAATTAAGACTTTTTTGTATAGTATAGTTACATTGAATCCAAGTTTTTAGTGAAGACACTCAACAATCAAAATATAGTAATAATTCTTTCTATATATGATGTAATATTGTTTACCGATTTAACTCCATTTGAATTAAGTATAAAAATCAAAGTTGGTTTAATTAAATAGTGTTATTAGTTAAAGTTAAGTTAGTTAAGTATTAGTTAAGTTAAAATTGATCCTAAGTGGTTTGATCAGTACAATGTTACCACAAGTGTGTGTGTGTGTGTGTCTGCGTGTCTGTATCTGCGTGTGTGCGTGTTATCCTCCAGAATTAAGCGTATGGGGGGCATGAAGGAGTCCCAGATATCCGCTGAGATTGAACTTCTGCAAACTGACACTAAGAAGAAATGGACAAGACCTCCCATTTCCATGAACTTTGAGGTGAGAACAAACAAACAAACAAACAGAGGATGTTCATAGGAGGCTTAATTATATCTTAATGATGATTACTTTCTTGGTCTTGAATTGATCTAATCCTGAATTGAGAGCATGTCTTCTGTTTTGTGATGTAATTGATTCTGATCCTATCCCTTAAGTCACGAAGAATGCATTTATTATGAACTATTTAAGCTGAATGTAAAGTCTTAAGTTTTTCTTTATTAATATATTGCTGCTAACATGGCGATGAGTTTATAATATTACAATACAGGATATATTGTACATATTTACAGAAGCTGCCTTGCCTTGTGCGTGTAGATCAACTGGCCTTTTGCAGCCTCCTAATTCTCTTATATTGATCTGCAGAATAATGTTAATCACTTTTCTTGTACGTCTGATCCCAGTCTTCCCGTGTGTATGTTTTTCTGTCTGATTCCAATTTCCCTGTGTGTACGGTTTTCTTATGTAGTTTTGTAGTGCTAGAATGTTAAGGTCACTTGAGGGGTTGGTGACCTGTTGTATGTCTGTGTGTGTGTGTCCAGGACTAAGGTGAGATGACTACATATGTATGAGCATTTATATAACTCATGTTTGTGGAATATAACTGACTTTATATTCAAACGACCTTTTATTTTAGATACGAGACCATAAATAATGTTACTTTTGCTATATAAGAGATAAGGATTCATAATTTTAGAAGAGAATAGAATAGGTTGCATATAACTTTTCTTTACTTATAAGAGTATTTATATATATTTTCAAAGGTCAGCCTACTATTTATAAAGAAGGGTCTGGAGTTCAAAGGTCTCGTATAGTAATGAATCACTTTTCTTTACTTTCAAGAGTATTTTATTTATTCATTTATTTTCAAAGGCCTTTTTACTAATTAGAAAGAAAGGTGTGACGATGAAAGCCTCGTATATATATTAATAAGTCCCTTCTCTCCTCCTCTCCTAAGGTGCCGTTCGCTCCGTCCGGCTTCAAAGTTCGCTATTTGAAAGTGTTCGAGTCCAAGCTCAACTACTCTGACCATGACGTTATCAAATGGGTTCGTTACATCGGCCGTTCAGGACTCTACGAAACCAGATGCTAATTATCTCTATTACCCCATCAGCGCATTATGTAGCATTTACCCTAAAGGCAGAACAGTATTGCCAACTAAACTAAACAGAACAGAACAGAACACCGTGACTGTGTGTATGAAAACCTGCTCTTATCATCATATCATTTTATTTAGTTAGCGTATTACGACAGGCTTGTGAAGGCACGACAGTTCTCCTAAGAGGTAGTTTAGGTGTGAATACATGGGTCTATCGTGTTATAATTTAAACCAAGCGTAGGTGAGGTTAGGTTAGGTCAACTCTGGGCTGCCAGCATGTTTATATATAAGATCAGTCACCTCATTTTCACGTTAAATCTAAGACCCTTGGCTTGCATCTGACATCCACCAGCAGGCATTCACTCCTATCTGTTTGTCTGTCTGTCTGTGTTCATGGTATGATATTATTATTATCAAGAATAATATAGTTACTGTTATCGAGTCAGTTTATTTGTTATTTGCATGTACATAATTTTTTTGGTTTAAAGATTTAATTAAGTACATACATACATCAGTTTAGTTTTATAAGATTTATGCTAGATGGTTTATTTTTTGATTGAATTCATCATCCTAATGTAGATTTACAACTTCCTAATCACAACAACTACAACCACAACCACATTCCCTGTTTGTGTTTTGTTCTACTCAAGTTGTTTTCCTTATGATAATAGAGTTAGTGACGTGTAGTGACGTATAGGGAATCTCGACTCCTTCATTGTTGACCTTTTGTGATGTTTAAGATAGTTGTCTAAACGTTTATGAACCTTTTGTCGATGGCACATATAAAGGGTTTTCTGAACACTATAGACAACTGGATGTAGTTTATCAAAAGTTAATGACGACCACAGATTAGATGGAGTTTATATTAATTAAACCTCAGTAGTTATCAGCATTAAGGCAAATAATGGTCACTTCTGTAACTCCTTGTGCAGAATCTTTACTATATTTGAAATCATGTAAGTTGATGCATGCTTTTTTAGTCTTAATTCTCCTTTATAGATTGAATATTTTTTCCTAATTTTGCATCTTGGTTTAACATTATAGTTACTGACCATTTGGCTTGGCATGGAGAAGGCAGTCCTGAATAATAATAATATATCTCATTTTATTGGTATGGGGAGGAACCTTTATTTTCACACTCAATACTACTACCAGAGTGACGCTTAGCTAACCAGGAATAACAGGATAACATCATCTTCCTATTCTTTATATTCGGTTCATCTCTCACAACATTTCCTTAGTGTGGCGCCGGCTGTAACAGACTAACAAACGCAACACTAACTCGACTCAACTCAACCCAGTCCTTATGCATTTATACAGAGCCTATCTTAACCCTCCTCCCTGGCTTTACTAGTAGGAGATATGCACGACTCTCTGCCTGGTCCGCATGGATTTGGTGTGGAGTTCTGAGAGGCCGATGTTGTGCACCCATTTGATGATGTCATGGCTCACACTCGAACCCTTTACTTGAGCGACCCCAAAAAACAGCAAGCATGGGTTAGCATTGCCTGACTCCTCCAGCTGACAGTGTTCTATGACCATCTGCCTCTGATGCTGCTGCTACTGCTGGTGTAGTTATGATGATAATAATGATGAAGCAAAATGTATTCTGTATTGTCCATATGTCTTTGATTAATCCCAATTTGTGTGTGTGGAAAAGCTGACATAACATTGCATATACAAATATCAATGTTTTTTCTCTGGGATGGCATTTTTTTGTGTGTTTTTTGTCTTACACTAACAGGACTTTAAATATTTTTGACTATAGAGAAAAATCCAAAACTCAACCAGATCCTTATATGCTGATGCTGCTTTGCAAATTGGAACTTTTTTCCCTTATTACTATTACTATTTTTCTGCTTAAATAATGGACATCCGAGTTAGCATGTTATATGACATTTATAACCAACTTATCTCAACCATACACATCAATACATACTTGGTTTTACTTGGTTTCTGTTTAGAGGTCTATGCCTCACAGCCATGGTGGACCACCGCTGCACCACTGTGGTGCCCGACCACAGCAGTTCCTCCCAGTAAACAACTTAGCATCACAAGCCCGGGCGGAGACTCGATCTGCTGACCTAGCGAATGCAAGGCCAGCGCGCTACCCATTGTACTAGCCAGGAGGCCGTATATTTTTATTTATGGGAGATTTGTTTTCTCCCCCCTGAAAGCGGGTCACTAACCCCGTCTGAGATCAGGTACCTCATAACTGTTTGGTGAACAGGGACCACACACTTATAAGAGACTTAGTCCATATGTCTCCTACCCGGCGCGGGAATCGAGCCCGCGACCTCTCGCTTGTGAGGCGAGCGTCCTAACCACTAGACCATTCGAGGCCCTAACGAGGACAAATAGCAACTTTGAATCTTAATTACCTTTTCTTCAAGATACAAACTATGAAACAGCCATTGTTGAGATTTTTTAATGTATAAATGAAATATGAATTAAAATATTGTTCAACTAACGCTTACTAGAATCTAAATTTAAAGAGACGGCACAACCCGGGGCAATAGCATGAAAATCTTTAAACCAAGATGTCGTACAAGGCAACGCCAAGGAACATTCATGCATCGGGTTGTGGACACATGGAACAGTCTTCCCAGGAGTGTGGTCCAAGCTAAGAATACACGTTCCTTTGAGGTTAAACTAGACAAACATTGGGACAATCAAGATGTGAAATTTAACTTCAAGGAAACTCAAATATCAACCACAAATAATCACAACAAACCTGAGGATGATCCAGACACCCAAGTCAGTCCATACAAACCGGGATCCGATCTGGACTTAGAGGTCACAGCGACTTGCGTCTAGTAACATCGTAAGGTATCGTAAGGTAAAGGAAGGAACTGTTCGACTTGTGTGTTACCATGATCAATACTTAATGTTCTTGTAGTAACAATATACTTTAATTGTTGCCTGTGAAAATGGATACTCCTCTTATATCTGTTCAAACCACTTAAAAAGGATGCCATATGGCCTTTGTTGCCTGGCACATTTCTTTCTCCACATTACAATTACTTAAAAAGGGGTTTCCATAGTCACTTGGACCTGGGTTGGGAGTCTAAACTTGGAATTATATTAAATGGAATCTATAATATATATCGATTCATTACATATTTATTATCATTATAAAAAATTTTCTCTTTCTTTTGATCTACATTTTGTATAATATTAATTTGTAGTTCAATAATAATAATAATAATAATAATAATAATCTTTTTCCTGTGACTGCTAGCAGACAGTAGTCGACCCGGGATAATTGAAATAGTTGGGTTAGTCTAACCTAACCTAACCTAACCTCTGGATCGCATACCAAAGTAGATGTTCGTTCTATTGAGTTATAATGAAATTGAATTGGAATGTAATAATAGATGTAGGAGTGTAAAGTATTATGCATTTTTTTCTAGGCAAGCTATGGTGAAATACAGTTTGATATTATAGTAATCAGGAAAATAAGGCCAGATTCGTGTTCAGCATAATCTAAAACCTCATCGTACCAATTTTCATGAGATTCGGAGGTGTGGAAATTTTCATGAAATTTTGTAGGGTACACCCTTAGAATTTTAAAGATAAATCACATATTTTGAAATAACTCAAAATGTATGGGGTTTACGTAAAAGACATATAGAATATAAAAGAAAGAACAAGAGACGTTCGTTCTATTGAGCTATACTAGAACTCAATTGGAATTTAATTATAGGTGTAGGAGTGTAAAGTATTATGTATTAATTTCTTTTTTAAAATTTTAATTTTCTTCATAGGTATTTGAGTTATTGAAAAGACGATGACTTTATAAGATATACATAACCAAACTCCATAACTTTACTTCTATACAATTTTCCTTTAAGACTAATATTTACGTAGTAAAATGGGAAAACCTTTTTCGACTTCAATTCTGGTGGAATTTACGGGCCACAAAATGGAAAATACAAATATTATAGTAAGGACAAAACTAATTCCAGATTCGTGATCAGCATGCCCGAGAACCCCTTGGTACCAAGTTTCATGAGTGGTGTTGAAATATTAACAAAACCTAACTAACGTTTCCCACCCATTTGACTTTTTCGCTGAAATCATGATATTTTGAATAACTCGAAAAGTATGAAGTTTACGTCAAAAATGTATGGAATAGTGTCCTCCTTTCCTTCCATCTTACAACTGACCTTCCTCTCCTCGTAGGAGCTTCAGTTTCACTCACCCTTTCTTCACAAACAAAGTAGATTCATAACACGTAGATCGCATTATTAAATGTAGATCCCATACCAAAGAAGATTCATGACACGTAGATAACAAGCCAAAGTAGCACCGATAATTCTTGCAATTTACGTGAAAAAGCTGTAATGCTTTTAGTGCACTGTCAAACTCCATCAAGAGGATATGATAGGTATCAGTAACCCACGTATATTCCTACACACTAATTGATACCACGTAAGGAACACATATATTCTTAACTTCCATGTATATTCTTGTAATGACTCTTACAGGTCAAAGCAGTTCATAAGTAAGCCTTACGACACGTTTAACCGCTGGGTGGCT
This sequence comes from Cancer borealis, assembly GCA_036785275.1. Lineage (NCBI taxonomy): Eukaryota > Metazoa > Arthropoda > Malacostraca > Decapoda > Cancridae > Cancer > Cancer borealis. The sequence goes on along the minus strand of JAXIVD010004991.1, from coordinate 18,978 downwards.
GCTGCTGCTGCTGCTGCTTCAGGTAGAGGCTCTTGGGCGACCAAGGCCAAGATAGTGAATAGCGGTTTCCGGTGAGTGAAATTCTTCACTCGGAAATTTCACTGACTAAATGTTTTCACTACTTTCTTCTATGGATCTAGTCAATATTGATGCCACGAATTTGAATGTATTTGAATTTGGATGCCAAACATATTTCATGCTATTCCTTCCTGTTCAAATTCCACCTCCGTGTTTTACTTGATAACTGCAGCAGGGCAGAAAGGTCGGTACCGGGTGGAGTGTGCTGGCCGCGACTCTCTCTGCCTTTACCTGACCCACACCACGCCGGTAAAAGTATTATGCCTTGCACTGAACACGGTGACGTAACAACAATACATATATATTATCACGCGTTAACCAGCACCTGATAAACTTTTTTTTTTAAACTACCAACATAAATAGTCAATCAGCTTTAACCAGCACCTTAAACTACACTATTCAAATTCAAGACGTAGCATATGAAAAGTCATATACTGGTCACAAAATGCCGACTCATTTAGATCGATAATAACGGACATTAGCAAACATTATCAAGTTAAGTCAACGGGACAAACACTTCCAACTTTCTCTCCACAATTCTATGATTTCTACGAATCTGCATTTAACTAATCTTATATCGTTTCTATATATGTCTATGATACGACGTTGTTTTCTACCTCATCACTATCTATATATAATCATTACTGAAATAGATTGAGCAGCTGAACCGTTGTGAACATTCCATAAGAAGAGTTAAGTAAGTCTTGCAAGGAGAATGTAAGTGTGTGGGGGTTACCTTGCGAAGGATTGAGTGAACTTGGTGCAACTTTCCCCTGCTAACACGCACACATCATTAAACTGACCCTTTGTATACCCAGTGACCCAACTATGACATCTATAATCATGTAGTAAGATTATATTATCACTGAGGTTGAAAATAGTTAAGTTCACCTACAAATGTTTAGACACAGTATGCAGATGGCTCATAATTTATATTCACGGCCACCAAATGGGTTAATATACGCTTCATCACACTAATCAGAAATTCATTATATTTCTGAGACTTTAATGTAAACAAATTCACAATAGCTTATTATAATAGTATTCACGTCGTCTTAGAATTCTGGTAAACATTTGACGTCATGTAAGTGAAAATTGTAAAGATGGAAAAAATAATTAATGTTGGGTGCGGATACGTTCTGTCTGGTGCATTCAAGTTATCCTAAGGTGTGGCGGGGAGCAGGAGGAGCAGGAGGAACAGCAGGACAGCGATGGTGAGGTGACTTGGGCTACGTGAGCTTGCCTAACGCTATACTGCCGCTGACGAACAGACATTATCTTTTTTGTTTCACTCTTATCACTGCTTCTTCTTCGCTTAGAGATAAGGAAGCACACAGATGGGTCTTGCCGCTTTATCAGTCATGTTTCGAAAAGGTAAATGGTAGACGTATCTATGTGTATTTAATAGAAGGAGTGGCTGAGACAGGTGACTGCCCAGTTTGACCCTCTGTTTAGGGGGACACCAATTCCTCGTACACCCACCCATCCTACCCCACTACCACGACACAGTTCCTTAACTATTCCAATTATCAAGTACACATCTAACTACACATACACACACATATATATATATATATATATATAAAGAAATGGAGTCTCTAGCTATTCTTATTAAAGGTATTTTGTTCTCAATGTCTATCTATCAGTGTAATGCCCGCGTTCCTTGTTTTCAGGAACGGTCCCGGTGCGCTGCGCGAGGCTAGCCCACTGATCTGACGGGAGTGTGGTGTCAACACCCAAAGGGAACAGTAGTGTGGCTGCGCTCCGACATCTTACTGGGTGGCTTGTTACTTGTTAGTGGTGCTGTGTTAGAAGACAAGACAAGATACACCTACAACCGGCAAGATGTATGACGTTTTTGGATCTATACGCGGTCTGCTGAAGATCGACAGCGTCAGCATCGATAATAACATCTTCAGGTTACACTACAAGGGAACTATGTTCATTTTGGTAGCATTCAGTTTGCTAATCACGCAGAAACAATACTTCGGTGACCCTATTGACTGCATCGTGGAAGGGGTCAATGCAAACATCATGGATACGTATTGCTGGATCCACTCTACCTTCACCATCCCTGCCCTAACCGGTGCTGAGGTGGGAGAGGTTGTGCCACACCCCGGCATATCCAACCCCAATATACACGGCTCGGACAACCAACATGAAATAAGGCACCACAAGTACTACCAGTGGGTCACGCTCTTCCTCTACCTGCAGGTGAGTCTAGTAAAGGGTGACTACTACTCAACACACCTTATTTAATTCTACGTAATTTTAACAGGTTTGCGCGAAGGGAATGGAGCTAAAAACGTCTTAAAAGTAATGTTTTAGGCTGTGAATGTAACCTATTGTTCTATTTTCAAGTGTGAGTGATGATATTTGTATTTAATTAAACTTGTGTAAGTTTAAATTGTGATATAGTTTCCTTCAGGGCGAGCGACTGTGTGATCGTCTTAGTTTTACGGCTGGGACAATAACCCTTAGTACATTCACGTTCCCACACCTCTTCCATAGATATTAGAACCAGGGCGAATAGGGTCTAATAGACCATCACAGCCCTAAAACACCACCAACAAGATATCAGAACACTATCTAGTCACCGGTAGTCAAAACCTATTAAAACTTCCCTTCACATCCCGACACACTGTAATAGCGATACAGCGAACTGCAACAGCCGCCTCCCGTCCACCCACGCATCCCACCTGTTCGCTTACAAATAAAACATTTATATTATCAAGGTAAATACATATCGTACGGCTGCAATATTCTCCTGCAAAACGGTCATTATATAGTGGGTCATTATTCTTTATATTAGGTTTGTAGGTGAAGCTCAGGAAGGAGCGTAACTAGACTCGATCCTTGCTTCCCGCTGGTCTTGTCTGCTCGGGCATAAGGAGCATCGATGCGTTACCGCCGCGCGCTGTTCTGTGCGTTGGCTGGTCTGGCAAAGTAATCACATTATTTACCACCCTAATGTAAGGTGTTTTGCCTTATTCTCTGTTCTTATTATCGTTCTTATTCTATTATTATTACTGTTCCTATTATATATCTTCCTAATTATAGGTGTTAAAACGGCTCTAGTATTATTTAAGAATATAAATACATTTGTTTAATTGAAAATGAATTATTAGGAACGTAAGGAGACGGTTTTCATTTTTTTACGTCAAATGTATCTCCTGGATTTTTATTGTCTAGTTATATATATTATATCTCATAAAACGTGTTCAGCAAGGGTCCGAACGCTACAAGTGGTTAGGTTATAAATAATTTGGCATCTGATCATTATAATTAATTACGATCCCTGAGAAAAATATACTTCAAGTCAAGACGTAATTAAGTCTTAAATTAGCTGGACGTCGTTATCTAAACTAGTTATGTCGTTGCTAATGAATGAGGAATTATTATTATTATTATTATTATTATTATTAATGAATGCGTGATTGATGCTTCCGAGGGGGTTAGTTATGAGGATGGAAGGCAAGGTTATGGCCTCATTAACAAACAAGCCTAATGATAATGATGAATTGCTGTATCTCTAGCTTTTTTCGGACAATTATGTAAGTAAATAGTGTTGTATTAATTACTGAAATAGCTTGCTTTTTTTTTCTTTATTTCCAGGCCATTATGTTTTATATTCCTCGCTACCTCTGGAAAATCTGGGAGGGCGGTAAGGTGAAGATGCTGGTGATGCAGTTGAACTCTCCTATCCTTGACGATGACGTGAAAAGGAATCGCAAGGCTATGTTGGTGGATTACTTCAGCCTCAACCTTCATAACCATAACTTCTACGCCTTTCGATTCTTCCTTTGCGAACTGCTCAATTTCGTGAACGTCATTGGCCAGATTTACTTCACAGACAGGTAATTATCGTACACTCACCTGTTGTACTATTATTAATGATGGAATTGAGTTTATTATTACTATTATTAATATTCTACAGTAGTTAAAGTAATAAATGGATTACCACAACCTAGTATTTTTTAAATCTAGATATGATTAAATACCGGCAGCTACATTAGATGCTGTTATATTTATAGTAATTACAGCTACTTGCGTAAATCGAAGTCTTGCACCACTTATGGAACTAATTAATTCAGTTTATTATTATTATTATTATTATTATTATTATGGTAGTTCGAGTAATAATTGATGTGTTTGTTCGTGTGTGTGTTCAGATTCCTGGGCTACGAGTTCACCACGTATGGAACTCGTGTGATTGCCTTCAGTGAGGAGTCGTTAGGTACCCGCCACGACCCTATGGATGAGGTGTTCCCCAAGGTAGCCAAGTGCACCTTCCACAAGTACGGAGCTTCAGGCACCATCGAAAGGCACGACGGACTGTGTGTCTTGCCGCTAAACATCCTCAATGAGAAAATCTACATCTTCCTCTGGTTCTGGTAAGTGTATTGTTGTAGTATCTTCCTTTGTTCTTGTTGATGTCTTTTGTAGTTTCCTTATGTAGTCCTTATGTTCTTATTGCTGTAGTACCTTCCTTGAATACATTAGTTATATATTGTAGATTATTTATATACATATTGAAACTTTTCTTAGTTTCTCTTCTCACTTAACTTTTTTTTTCGATTTATTTATCGGAACTTATTTTTGTTCTTCCCTTAATGTCGTTTTTTTTTTTTTTTTTTTTTTTTTTTTTTTTTTTTTTTACTTCCTTTAACTTTTATGTATAACTGTGTGTGTGTTTTCTTGCAGTGGCTTACATCATCACTTTTTCTATTTATTTATCTTTTCTTCCTTAAACTTCTGTATGTAACTTCTTTTAACTTTTGTGTGTGTGTGTGTTTTCTTCCAGGTTCATCATCGTGGCTGTGGTGTCTGGTGTAGGGCTGCTGTACCGCCTCGCCACTTTCACTCCAGCCTTCCGCCAGATTCTGTTAAGGACACGCTCTCGCCTCGCTTCCTCAGACAACGTAGAGGCCATCTCCCGCAAGTGCCAGATCGGTGACTGGTTTGTGCTGTACCAGTTAGGTGAGTCATGGCGTTATTATATTGTTGTTGAATGATGCTGGAAATTACTGTTCAATCATACCCATTTTTATTGTGAATTACCGTAGAATCAATATAAGTTTAAGTTGTATTAAATTTTGTTGTATTTTCTCTTTTCCAGCCAAGAACATGGACCCTTTGATTTACAAGGAGTTCATCACTGATCTCGCTAACAAGCTGCAAGGGAAAGGTCCTGTTTAAGCGGCCCAATCCTTCTTCAAGTGCCACAAAGACATCAATCAATCATGCAGTTATTGAACACATATAAGTTATGCTCACCATCACCATGACAAAGTGTACTAAACTCAAACTCACTCTTACGATGCTATTCAAAGTGGTTCTTATAATGGTATAATTTACTATTAACTATTGGTTGCTATTTGCTGTTATATTTATAGGGATTGATTTTGTTCCTACGTTAGGGCACTTTTTTGTACTAATGCTCGTTTTAAACTTAGTCTCAGTGGTAACAACAGAAACAGTTTAGTTAGACAGTGGTGCTAGATGAATGGAGGAGCCAGTAGTGGAGGGGGGGGGGGGGGGGAGGGACGCCATGGGGATGCAAGGGGGTCATACATATTAAAGAAAGGCAAGTAATTTTCTCAAGGTCAACAAGTGTAGTGTAGCTAGGGGTGGGAGGTGACGTTAAACACACCTAAAGAAAGCTGGTGTTCTCCATTCGGTAACGTGGGCAGCTTAGAGATAATCGAGGGTATAATATAATGTGTAGACAATCTAGAACTGCTGGAGGACTTACAAGCCTTATGCTCAAAGGATTTTCTCTCTGTTAATGACCATAAATAATTTAGGTGTATTCATTTTTATTCCATTTTTTCTGTCTTCCAGCATGTATTAAAGATGCATTTCCATTGGTTAGGTTAGCCATTGTTAAATCCTGTACAGTTTAAGTTTATTTTTCACCCCATCGTACTTTTATACTGGCAGGGTTTTTCCAAAAGCCTTAAGTCATTGATAAATATTGTATTAATGTGACTGAACTTTCAATAATTATTTTTAACTTATGCTGTGGACGTTGGAGGTATTTTTCTACTTATTTTTTGGTAAGTTGCAATTTGTAAGTGTTTATGTAGGAGGAAAATTGGAGTGAAGTCTCATACATTGAAAGGATTTGTACTCGCTACAGAATAAATGTAAATTATGTGTTTTTTTTAAGTTAGTGTACGTCTCTTGATTATGTAATGATATGATTGTGTTTGTCAGATAGGAAGGAAGGAGGTAGAAAGATTAAATAGTTGTTGATAAAACTGATGTGTGTATCAGCCCCAAGTTAGGAAGGTGCTGTAATGTACTGTAGAAGCTGTGAACACATGTATGAATGAGTATTAAATATATATTGTGTCATTACCTATCATTCACCCTCTTAGTAGTAAACGAAACATTGAAGAACAGAACTCAATAACAAAACCATAACATTAACAACAAATATATGAATGAGTATTAAATATATAGCGTGTCATTCATCCCTTAGTATTAAACGAAAAATTGAAGAACAACAATAACTAAACGAAAACAGGAACAGCAGTAGATAAAGGTAAAAAGTATGACGATATTACATCAACCCAATCAAAGTTAGGCAAGGAGATGCATGTGAAAGGATGCAGCTGGGAGGGCAAGGGTGCAGCTGGTAGGGTAGTGAGTGAGGCAAGGCTACACCCTACCCTACCCTTACCCTGCCCTGCCAGGCTATCAACTCCCATTAAGATAACTATAGTGTTCTAACCTTGACTTACACAACCATCCACCAGTCAGCGCAACATACAAAGCCTGCGATATATACAATCGTCAAAAAACCTACTAAAATAACGTAAATAGGAGAGTCGATACAATACATTAACCTTGTATTCTAAGTAAAGTTTAGTCTCTACAAAAATAGCTTATGGGAGTAATAAAGACATGTGCGTTTTGAGAGCATATACAGTGCAAATAAAGCCGTTTCATACGTAATTCAAAATGGGTATACCGCCTTTACTACTAATATACCGCGAAACTGTCACCTGGATCGATAAATGGGGTTATGGGGCAGATGTTAGCGCCCCTTAATGTAGCAATCAATATTTTCAACTTCATCCTGTCCCTCGTTATAAGTGGTAGACTCTCGCCTGTCCTACTAGTTCAATATGTGATAAGTTGTTGATGATAAGTATAAGTGTAGTGGTATGTGTGTGTGTGTGTGTGTGTGTGTGTGTGTGTGTGTGTGTGTGTGTTGAATTGATAGGAGAGCGAGAGAGAAGGAAGGCATTGATTAGTTGTGAAATGCGTAGTCTCTCTCTCTCTCTCTCTCTCTCTCTCTCTCTCTCTCTCTCTCTCTCTCTCTCTCTCTCTCTCTCTCTCTCTCTCTCTCTCTCTCTCTCTCTCTCTATCTATCTATCTATCTATCTCTATCTCTCTCTCAGCAACACAGCACAATTTATAACGTTGGCCTCATGGGGGAGAGAAGGAAAAAAAATTCAAGAGGTGACTGATGACTAACTGACTGACTTACGAAAATTCTGGAGGAGAGAGACTGGGCGGGAGAGGACGGTCGCTGGTAACACATTTTCAAGGTCAAAGTTGTATGGAGTTGAATAGACGCCATTTTATCATTACTAGAATAAATAAGAGCTTTTCGTCCACCTGAGAGAGAGAGAGAGAGAGAGAGAGAGAGAGAGAGAGAGAGAGAGAGAGAGAGAGAGAGAGAGAGAGAGAGAGATATGAGCTTTCCTTTCTTCCTTCCCACTCACATTCTCATTTCCCGCGCTAAATCACAGAAGGCCACGCAAACACACACACACACACACACACACACACACACACACACACACACACACACACACACACACACACACACACACACACACACACACACACACACACACACATCCTATCTCTTCTGTAGTCAAATCACATGCTAGATTGCTCTCTTCTCCCTAACATATTCAAGTCACCCCTTCAACCTTGTGCAACAGCCTGGCACTATCAACACGTTATATACATACATTGCATTATATACAACACAAACCAGAAAGCTTGTAGTCTCCAGGCCTCAATACATACATTCATACATTTATACACATACAAGACTCTGGTTGCTTGTACTTCGCCTCTTATAAATACATACATAAGATGAATAATGATTGATGTAGTACGTAAGATAGCTATGCATTAACGAGGTGTTGTAGCCTAGTGGTAGTGGTAGTACTACTATATACTACTACTATACTACTACACTATACTAATATATACTACTACACACACACACACACACACACACACACACACACACACACACACACACACACACACACACACACACACACACACTCTCACCAGGAAATCGCCCGTCTACCGCCATCTGTCTGCCTCTTCCTTTCCCTCCCTCTCTTTCCCTCCCTCTTTTTCCCTCCCTTTCCCTCCTTTCCTCCCTCTCTCCCTCTCTCCTGCATGACCACTTCCTCTTCATTATTTTAAGTCTTTCCTCCTTTCATCTCTCTACCTTCCTTCCCTCCTGCCTTCATTCCTGCTTGCCTCCCAATTTCTTCCTCCTCCTCCTCCTCTCCTACTATTCCTTCCTCTCTTCTTCATTGTCCTTCCTGTTTCCCTTTAAATTTTCCTTCTCTCCTCCCACTCCTCCGTCTTTTCCTTCCTTCACTCTTTTCTTTTCCTCTTTTCATACTTCTGTCCTTTTTTTCTTGTTTTCTCTCTCTTTCTTACATCATTCTACTTCTCTATATTTCCTTCTCTAAATGATCTTCCATTTCTCGTTTCTTCTTTTTTAAACCAGTCCTTAACTAACGCTCCCTCTCTCTCTCTCTCTCTCTCTCTCTCTCTCTCTCTCTCTCTCTCTCTCTCTCTCTCTCTCTCTCTCTCTCTCTCTCTCTCTCTCTCTCTCTAAGAAGGGAATCCCATCTTTTCTAACTATCTAGGAATGGCGTTTTGAGCGAAATTTTGACCCGTATAAGAAAAAAAAACTATTATTATGTCTACTTATCTATTTATTCATATATTCATGTATCAATTATATCATTTATCTATCAATCTATTAATTAATTCAACTGTCTAATAATCTATTTACTTATCTATTTATATCTATCTATCTATCTTCCAATTGATCTATTTATCATTCTATCTATCTGTTTTGAATGGAGGCAGCAATAGCAGTAGGAGCAGGAGGGAGCAGGCTGGGAGGCGCAGGACAAGGGGGGGAGGGAGTAGTTCTTGCCTCTGTTCTAATAATTGTTCTGAGTTTAGTTACGTCACGTTTTGGGTTTCACTGTACCACGTAAACATGAGTCGCCTAAAGTGGTGTTCAATTTCACTATTCTCACCATGAAGGGCGGCTGTTTTAGTAAGGAAAATATCTTATAAATGGGCAAGAAATGTATTTTAGTTATATGTATGATTAAAAACGTTCATTCATTACCACTAAAATAAACCCATACATTAATGATAATTATTATATTAGTAAGTGAAAACTGTGGAAGGATGTGTTTCCTGTATGTGTGTGTGCGTGTGTGTGTGTGTGTATGTGTTTGGAAGGGACAATGAGTGAGTGAGTGAGTGAGTGAGTGTCCACACCTCCCAAGAGTAGCACCTTACTCACACTATTCCACTCACGCTGATCCGCTACCACCACCACCACCACCACCACCACCATGGCGGACGTCTTCGGTGGTATCAAACATCTGCTGAAAGTCGACTCAACTTCCATCGACAACAACGCCTTCAGGTTACACTACAAAGCTACAACATTCATCCTTGTAGCATGTGGTCTGCTATTAACGCAGAAACATTACTTTAGCGATCCTATTGACTGTTTCCTTTACAATAATGTAGTTACTTCTGATATCCTGGATGCGTATTGCTGGATTAGTGATTCGTACACTGTGCCTTCCCTGCTGGATAAGGAGGTGGGGAAGGAGGTGGCTCATCCAGGCATCGGTAAATCCAAGCATCACGAGAGGGTATATCATAGTTACTACCAATGGGTGACGCTCTTCGTGTACTTACAGGTGAGTTACAGTTTAGTTTGGGTTCAATATAACTTTATAATGTTCAAATTATTCATTGAACCTCACTTATTAAAATCTATTTTTATGTTTTATCATCTTTCAATATAACTTTACAATGTTTCAAACCATTCACTGAACCTCAATTATCATGATCTATCTTTATCGTTTGATTATGTAACAAAGGATATGGTTTTTTTTTTTTTACTTTATATACATACAAGACGTTGAGACAATCTTTGATCTACTGTCAAATATTTGTTTCACCTCAACCCTTCATCGTTTTCCCCCTGCAGGCACTCCTGTTTTACATGCCTCGCTATATATGGACGACCTTAGAGGGCGGGAAGGTGAAGAAACTCGTGGCGGAACTCAACTCTCCCATCGTAGACGAGGAAGTGAAAAAGAATCGCCTGAATATGATGGTCAGCTATTTCAACCTCAACCTTCATAACCACAACACTTACGCCATCAAGTACATTGCTTGTGAGGTTCTTAACTTCATCAATGTGATTGTACAGATATACTGGACGGACTGGTAACTAAACGCTCTTTATAATGTCTTGTGATATAACTAAAACTCTTGTAAACTGAACTCAAACCCAAGAATAGAATAAATGACTAAGTCTTGTAAACTGAACTCAAACTGGAGAATATAATAAGTTTAACGTAAGAAAAATAAAGTTATCTAGAATAGTACTGTAAAATATAAACACTTCGGACAACATCATCAACAACAACAGTAAGTTAAGAAAATATGTTTACCATTTAAAGTATAAGTACATACAAGATCGATAGAATTAGATCAAATATTTCAAACCAATTACTCGTCTTTATCCTTAAGTAACACTCTACGTCTTGTCCTTCGTCAGGTTTATTGGCTTTGAATTCCTCAATTATGGAACACGCGTTATGGACTTCACCAATCAGGATATTGGGACACGCCACGACCCGATGGACCGAGTGTTCCCCAAGGTGACTAGCTGTAGCTTCTACCAAGTGGGAAGGGGTGGAGGAGAAACGGAACATACAGCCTTGTGTGTCATGCCTCTTAATGTCCTCAACGAAAAAATATTCATCTTCCTCTGGTTCTGGTAAGTATTTGGAGTTACAAGTGATGATGTGTTTTTGACAGATTATTAGAAAACATAGACGTTAGAGTTTCATAAAAAGTTTTGTCATTACTACTACTACTACTACTACTACTACTACTACTACTATTACTACACTACTACTACTACTACTACTACTACTACTACTACTACTACTACTACTACTACTACTACTACTACTACTACTACTATTACTATTCCTATCTAAAACATCTGTCTCCGTGTTGCTTACGTGTTATAAATGCGATGAAAAACAAAGTAGGACCGGAAATCCGTTCTTAAGAGAGCCTTTATCTGAACAAAACAGGACAACCAACTTAAGAGACATTACCTTACTTGCTCAATGAAATATTAGTTAGTTTCGTTAGTTAATTTTGTTATTAATTCTATCGTTTATTAATATCTTGGTTTATACAGGAGCTTCTTTGTGAAGGTCAACTGGCCTTCTGCAGTCTCCTTATTTTCTTTATATATTTTTTTATATAGGACATCACATTGCAAATTGTATAGAGAATGAAAAAAAAAAATGATAACGAGTGAAAACAAGATAAGTTAAGGTGAGACAAGGTAAAGGTAAAGATTGAATAAGCTTCCCAACCGCACACTTTCCCTGTCTAACCTAACCCCAAAACCTCCCGCAGGTATATCATTGTGGCAGCTCTCACCGGCCTTGGAATCATCTACCGCCTCGCCACCCTGTCTCCCTACGTCAGGAACTTAGTGTTGAAAGCCCAAACACGTCTCACTCCCGCTGTGGCCGTGGAACAAGTGAGCAACAAGTGCTATTACGGAGATTGGTTTATACTCACGCATTTAGGTAAGGTTAAACTTCTCTCTCTCGCTATTTTTTTTGTTTGTATATATATTTATGTTTGTGAGAAAATAAATGCATTACCTCACTAACTTAATACAACAGCAATACAACCTAGAAAAAATCTAAATTTATCCTAATACAATACTAATATAACGAAGGATTAATAATAAAACCTAACCTAACCTAATCTCATCTCTTCTACTTCCTTCCCTCAGCTAAGAATATGGATCCTCTTATTGTGAAAGACTTTATGCTAGAGATGGGAAAGAAGTTCAAAGGTATAGATGATTAAGGTCAACAATAACCTTACCTTGTCCTCCACCACCACCACCACCACCACCACCACCACTACTACCAAAAGAAGAGCACTGTACAGAAAAGTAAACCATCTGTACTTACTACCTAGAGTCAGCTGTTCCTCCTCCTCCTTCTTCTCCTCTTCACGTTTCTCGCTTCTGAAGATAAAAAAGAAAGAGAAAAAGTTAATCACCTCATCTATCTCTTATTTGTATTTTTTTTGTATATATGAGTTTTGATGTACACAGACTATGTTTTATGCAGTGCCATATGTGTGTGTACGTGTATGTGTGCGTGTGTGTTACCAAAGAGTCTCAAGAAGTGAATGGATGAATAGATGGATGAATAGATGAATGAACACCTGAATCACATGTCAATTCTATACAACAGGTGTCAAAGTGTAATCACATATACGTTTAGGTGTTGGAATTGACCTGAATTACGCTATAAGTATATATGAATACACATTTCATATTCAAAACAGCTTTTACAATTTATATACATTCCTTATATATTATACATTCCAGTAAAGATGTTGTAATGTATGCTTTTTAGGTAAGAAAATCAAATTACTACTATATATATATATAAATAAATAAATAAAATGTTAATAATGATCTTTGAATTATACACATAGCTTATAAATGATATATTATACATTCCAGTAAATGTTTTAATCTACGTTTTTCCATATATAAAATAATACCACGTATAAATAAAATAAATAAATAAGAATATATATATATATATATATATATATATATATATATATATATATATATATATATATATATATATATATATATATAAATATGTTAATACTGATTTATGAATAAAGATGAAGAAAAAATATTATACACTTTCAATTTTTTCTTATCATTAGGAAGTTGTAGTCACATCATTAAACACGTAATTAAGATAAAGCACACCTCATTACCTTGACCTTGGGGGGGAAGGGGGCAGGGGTGAGCGGGGGAAGCGTGCTATCTTAATTACGGTGTCACATTTTGGCGGGAAGATTACGTTACATCTTATCTTGAGGTCACGCACAGCCAATGTTTTTTTTTTCAACAGGTGTACAAATTAGTTTCCTGCGATAATTGACCTAAGATATGGTGACAGGTGAGTTAATTGATCACTAAAATACCTGGCGTAATGGTGATGAATGACTGGACGTTGTATTAAAGTATTATTCACTATCACCTTTACATATTTTCTAGGACTTTAAGCTGTTTCTTCATCGTACGCGTCAGTGATATTGTCGTACTTTGAGAGACAATGATTATTATTATTATTATTTAGGATTTTTATCACGTTATTATATTGAAGAAAAAAAAAATCATAGCTCCTTTAACTTAACAAATAAATAAATAAATAAGCAAACAATTCAACCCCCCCCAAAAAAAAAAAACTACAAGAATAATGATAACAAAAATAATAAGAATAAATAAATCATTCAAACACCTCCCGCCCCCAACCAAAAAAAAAAAAAAAAAAAAAAAAAAAAATCAAGGCCAATCATAATAAAAATAATAATAAGAAAAACGAATAATTACAAAAAATATATAAATAAAATAGAAAAAATAAAACATTTTCCTTCCTCCTTCGATTACAACTACATTTGCTGGAAGATAATCGAACACACTTCCTATCTCTTGATGTCCGTTAACACA
>JAXIVD010004990.1:27500-30000 GCA_036785275.1 Cancer borealis | reverse complement strand
TTTAACGCTAGTAGCAGTACAATTTCTGCAATATTTACGTCTGAATCCGTGTCACTGGCGCCGTTCATTTTGGAGCACTGAAGCAGGATGAGTGTCTTGACTGTCTTCAACGTAGGGAATTCTGCCTTTGTTTTGATACAGTTGGTACAGTTCGGTTATATTTACCGGTTCGGGCGTTGCCGAATGATGTCTTGGCGCCGACTCGGCACTTCATCGTGTGACCACAGCGTCGACGAAATATTCCAGCGAGACGAGGTCGACAAAATTTGTCGACAAAAAATTGTCCGTGTGACCCGGTCTTTAGTGAACACAGCCATACACCCGCCCAGCTTTCCCGTGCAAAATTCGTTCTCTGCTTGTGTTTACCTCGCCGCGTAAGGATCTCTGTTGTGCTCGCGTTCTGTGCTTTTGTGCATTTATTTTACCAAATTTCTTGTTTGTAACCATGGGTCCTAAGAAAGTGAGAGGAAAGGACAGCAGTGCAAAGAAGAAAAGGATGATGTCCATCGAAATAAAGCGTGAAATCATAAAAAAAACATGAGCAAGGTGTGCGAGTAATCGACTTGGCGAGGCAATCAATACGAGCGCAGTATTTCTACGATATGTACCATATTGAAGCAGAAGGAATCGATAAAGGCTATAACACCAGCCAAGGGCGTTAAAATAATTTCTAAGCTCCAGACCTCTGTCCATGAAAAGATGGAGAATCTGCTATTGATGTGGGTGAGGGGGAAGGAGCTTGCGGGAAATACTGTGACGGAGGGTATCATCTGCGAGAAGGCACGAGCCATTTATGCTGATTTGCTTTACATTCTCTTTTATTATGTTTTTATACAATATTTGTTATTTATAAATACATTTTTCTTATTTAAAAACACGTAACAAAAAATTGGGTGGTATTTTGGGGGCTGGAACGGATTAATGGCATTTCAATTAATTTCAATGGGGAAAATTGATTTGATATACGAGCAAATTGAGTTACGAGCTCGGTCACGGAACGAATTAAACTCGTAAGTCAAGGTTCCACTGTATACATTTTGTACGCTGCGGCACCTGCGGTGAGAATGGGTTAGCAAGCGGGTTCAAGGGATGACTCCAACAAACTTGCCGATGCTCGGCGTTCTATGCCATATCGCCTTATGCTTCTATCCGTGTGTGTGTGTGTGTCTGTGTGTGTGTGTGTGGTGTGGGAGAATGTGTGTATGTGTGTGTGTACACGTGTATGCGTAGCGAGTGTGTTTATATATATATATATATATATATATATATATATATATATATATATATATATATATATATAATTTTTTTTTATACATTAAAAGGGTACTGGCTAAGGGGAAAAAAATTAAGTATACAAAAATCCCGCTTGTCGCCAGACCCTGTAAAGAGGACAGTAGGAGAAATATAGACATGGGGGGGAAGTCAAATTTAGTATGAGAGGTGTCTTGTCACTCTCCTTTTGAAAGAGTTTAAGTCATAGGCAGGTAGAAAAACAGATAAAGGAAGAGAGTTCCAGAGTTTACCAGTGTAAGGGATGAAAGAGTGAAGATACTGGTTAACTCTTGCATTAGGTAGATGGACAGAGTAAGGATGAGAAGAAGTAGAAAGTCTTGTACAGCGAGGCCGCGGGAGGGGGTGAGGCATGCAGTTAGCAAGTTCAGAAGAGCAGTCAGCATGAAAATAGCGGTAGAAGATAGATAAAGATGCAACATTGTGGCGGTGACTTAAAGAGTCAAGACAGTCAGTTAGAGGAGGAGAATTGATTAGGCGAAAAGCTTTAGACTCCACTCTGTTTAAAAGATCTTTATGAGTTGAGCCCCCCCAGACATGAGAGCCATACTCCATACATGGGCGGATAAGGCCTCTGTACAGAGCAAGCAGCTGAGAGAAAAATGGACGCAGACGCCATAGGACACCTAACTTCTTGGAAGCTGATTTAGCAAGAGTAGAGATATGAAATTGCCTGTTTAGATTTTTAGTAAGGGATAGACTGAGTGTGTTTAATGTGGAGGAGAGGGGAAGTTGAGTGTCACTGAAGAAGAGGGGATAGCTATCTGGAAGGTTATGTTGAGTAGATAGTTGTAGTAATTGAGTTCTTGAGGCATTGAACAAAACAAGTTTGGCATTTATCGTGTTTTTATTCTTTCTCATGCTAAATATAAGTCTATCCATATGTTTGCCGTAGACTGAGGCAGGCAGACAAATGGACATACCTATATTTAGTATGATATAGAATAAAAACATGATAAGTGCACATATAAACACACACGTGCCACGCATACACCTGTACACACACATACACACATTCTCACACACACACACACACACACACACACACACACACACACACACACACACACACACACACACGCACGCACGCACGCACGCACGCACGCACGCGCGCACGCATGCACGCACGCACGCACGCACGCGCGCACACACACACACACACACACACACACACACACACACACACACACACACACACACACACACACAC
>JAXIVD010004990.1:20000-22500 GCA_036785275.1 Cancer borealis | reverse complement strand
CGGACAGATTCCCCTGAGAACTCAGTGGATGCTGTTTCTGTCGTCAGCTCCGTGAAGCACAAAGGGGACCGTTCACAGCAGCCACAGCGCCACGCCAGACCTGTCCCAAGCAGACGTTCATTCGTTCCTGTCAACGAGAAATGTAGTAAATGAATGAATGAAAGAATGATTATGTGTCTGCTAATAATAAAACTGCCTACGATGACAATAGAACGTAGTGAATTTTGAAGTAAAGAAAACTTCTGGACTTGTAAAAATAACAACACGAATCAGATATGATTCCTAAAGACAAAAAGTGATGAAGTGAAGATCAGCTTTGCCTTCTACTTCTGCTGTTGCTGTTATAACAGCTCTTCAATGTTATATAAATATTAGCATCTTATACTACTTTTACTACTCTCTCTACTAAAGGATGCACTACATTAAGATTCCGGCAACCAACTACTGGCTGTAGTGCCTCACCTGAGGGAGGCGGCGATAGGGTCCACTGAGACGCTGCCGGAGTCACCCTTTAGACGGAGCTCTCGCGGTGACTAGGGCTGCCGCTCCTATCGCTGGAGCCTTCCCAGGGACTGTTCATGGGGGTCCCTAGGGCATCAGGGTCAGGGGGAGGACCTAAAGGGTGAGGCCCTGTAGGGAGGCAGGCAGGGTTTTGTTGACTCGTGAGTCTTCCATCACGCCCCAGGCTGAGGGAATAGGAGGGGTATGGAGGAGGGAGACAGGACATGTCGGAGGCGTAGGAGTCTGGGGTGTAGACATCAGAGTGTGGGTGTAAATCCTGGCGGTAAGCTGAGTGTATGGGCATGAAGGACACCTCACGGGAGTAGGGCGGCGTGGCTGCCTGGGTGTAGGGCACGGCTTCACAGGCATACTGAGGGATGGGAAGCGTGGAGAGGTGCGGTGTGTGATACATGGGAGGTTGGGAAGGACCTGCTGCTGTGGGCGTGGAGGCTGCCAAGGGTCCTCCCACCAAGCTCAAAGGGTCCTGCTCCCGCCCTGCCACTCCACCCTGCATCACACAAACAAAAACCAGGTCAGCCTTCTGCCTGCAAAACTAGCACACACTTTCGTATTTCAAGGCACTGCAATACTTGCCACTTACGACGCAGCGCCTTCATCTCATCAATTATTCATTATTCTTTCAAAGGATTCAAGTGGCCGCCAAATCAACACCGGCATTTAATATTCCTTTTGGATAAAAATGTCAATGTTTTTGTTCTCATCCTATGTTTTTTCTCTCTCTCGCTCTTTTTTTTTCCTCTCTCTCTCTCTCTCTCTCTCTCTCTCTCTCTCTCTCTCTCTCTCTCTCTCTCTCTCTCTCTCTCTCTCTCTCTCTCTCTCTCTCTCTCTCTCTCTTGCTCTGTCTCTCCTGCTCTGTCTGTCTCTCACGTAAGGTAGGAGTGATAAATGCTTATTAACGCTTATTCAACCCACAACACTTATGTGACAATAGCTGAAAAAAAACAAATATAAGTATTGTTCTATATAAAAAAAATCACATATTCTTCGAAGTGTCAACACCTGCGTCTTTCTTTATCTTCGTGCCTACGCGAGTCCAATTTCAGTGTTTCTGACATGCATTGGACGTGAAATCGATGCAAAAAATTAAGTCATTAGGAGAAGGAGGACGCCGTGTGCAACTTAATAACATAAAGAGTGGTTGATTGCTGCTATGACCTGCCTTGTGTCACGCCTGTCGTTTGCCACGGCCTAAATAATGGCAAGCAAAACAGAGCTCACGCCAATAGCCTAGTAATGAGATGGTTATACACGTCACACCGGCTGAACCTGTAGATACACACATTAGTGACATTGGTTACACCCTTGACCTGTTCCACATACGCACACACAGGTGTGGCCACGTCCTCTCAACACCCCTACAACATTGAGGGCAGGTGGAAAGGAATTCTGATATCAAGGCGTCATGACACACTAGAACGTAATGGAAAAGAAAATCAATGAAAGGTATCTCTATGTTTGTAAAATATATGTGATGCATAATATTTATTAATGAAAAGTCTAAAAATGTCTGCATCATCATTGTCGACATGATATGTATTTGTTGTGTTCACTGCTGTTGTCGTAGAGATTGCTGTTGGTGTTGCTATTGTTGTTGTTCTTGTTGCTATTGTTGTTGTTATTGTTGTTGTTGTTGTTGTTGTTGTTGTTGTTGTTATTATTGTTGTTGTTGTTGTTGTTGTTGTTGTTGTTGTTGTTGTTGTTGTTGTTGTTGTTGTTGTTGTTATTGTTGTTGTTCTTGTTGCATTGTTGTTGTTTTTTTGTAGTTGTTGTTGTTTACTACAACAAACTCCAGCAACACTGCAAACACCATGACCACAACCACTTACACAAAAAACTGCAATTAGTATTAAGTACAACTATTACTGCATTTACCACAGTAGCAACAACTAAAACAAATAATAATAGTAATAATAATAATAATAACAACAATAATAATGATAATATTAACATTAATAATAATAATAATAAAATAATAACA
>JAXIVD010004990.1:2500-5000 GCA_036785275.1 Cancer borealis | reverse complement strand
TTCACGGTATCAACAGATCACTATACATTGTGTATCTTGCCTTCTAAGAGGCGTTTGATAAAGTTCCCTTTCATAAATTAATGTTCAAGGTCAATCATCCTGGGATCACAGTTAATGTGCATGACTGAAACGAAAACTGGCTAAGAAATTAAAAAATAATGTTCGTTATCATTGAAGGAGCCTCATATTGAGATAATTAGGGAGTGGAATAAACTCGCTTCTATGGTGCAGTGTAACACAACAAATTGATTTCAAAACAAATTTGACCAATATTTCTTCCACAAAAGTTCTCCAATAGGCAATATGACCCTGCATTCTGCTAGATGCTTTACTGCGTTATTTATGATTGAACATTTCTAACGCATTCTGTTTATACTCTAAGTTAAGGACAAACCACCTAGTTTATAAACTAGGGTCCGGGTGGTCTGGATTTCTATGTAATTCTATGCAATTTAATGTTGTTTTATTCAGACATCACTTATTTGATCAAAGGAAACAAGTTATAGCTACAACATAAGTTAATCGACTTCTAACTAATGAGTATGACGTGGACACACACACACACACACACACACACACACACACACACACACACACACACACACACACACTTTGAACTTTTTCATCATCTCATGGCAAATCGCAGAGGAGGAGGAGTGGCGCTGTACTATCGCTCCCACCTCTGTCCCTCACACCTAGGTGTCACGGTCCCGGACAGCATAGAGGCGTTGTGGGTGAGGGTTACGCCTCCTTGCCATCTCCGCCACACAGCGTCCATTATATTCTGTGTCGTGTACCACCCTCCTCGTGCCCTCACTGCACAGCTGCTGATTAATCATCTCATAGACACTGCTGATGCTCTACGAGTGAGATACCCTTCGGCCAAGCTGGTTATCTGCGGGAACTTTAACCGCTTGGACGTAAGTGACATATTAAACCAGCTACACCTCACTCAAGTCGTGGGGTTCCCTATCTATGGCCAAACAACCCTCGACCTTATCATCATTGACCTGAGCCAGCAATACTTGCCTCCCTGGCCTCTCCCACCCATGAGTCGCAGTAATCACCTCACCATACAGTGGACTCCGGCGCCCACCTTATCAGCGCCAACAACAGCAATCACCAAAACTTACAGACCAATGCCGGACTCTGCCATGAGGGAGTTTGGACAATGGGTGGTTCAACATCCTTGGACCGAAGTGACTGGTGTCGAGGATGTGCACACCAAGTGGAGCAACTACACTCGCACGACCACGGAAGCTTTCCACCATTTCTTCCCAGTCAAAAGCTTCCCGGTACAACCTTCTGATGCCCCGTGGATCACGCCCTGCATCAAAAGACTCTTCAGTCAGAGAGACAGAGCCTTCCACACGAATACTGCCCTCTACAAGAGATTCAGGAACACGGTCATAAGGAAAATTAAGGCCGCCAAGGCGTCCTTCTACCCTACCAAGGTACACCACCTCAAACAGGCCAATATCAAACAGTGATACTGCAAGATCAAAGCTCTCTGTGCTCTAAATAAGCAATCATCCCCTCTCCCCTGTACCTCCCACTTATCCTCTGACCTAGCAGCTGAGGAGATAAACGCGCACTTCTCCGATAACTCACAAGGCCTTCTCTCTCCTAGCAGTCTATCTCCCTTCTCCCTCCCTACCCCCAACTGTCCTAGAGGCTGATGTTATCACCAAGATATGAAAATTCAAACACAATAGATCCACCTCACCAACTGACTTGCCCATTAAAATATATAAAGAATTTTCCCTGGAACTTGCCATCCCTCTCTGCTCCATCATTAATGCTTCATTATGACAAGAGTCATGCCCCAGTGACTGGAAAACATCTTACGTCACCCCCATCCCTAAAACCACTAATCCACAGTCCTATAATGAGCTCAGACCGATCGCCATCACACCCATCCCCAGCCTCATTTGTGAAGATTTTGTCTTTAACTGGGCTTACTCAAACATTAATAAATCCATTGACACTAAACAATTTGGCAACATGAAATCCTCCTCCACTACTCAGTCTGGTCAACTTTCTTGATTTTATACACAGCCACTTGAACAAGCGGGACACCTCTCTAGCTCTCGCTTTTGTAGACTTTAGAAAAGCCTTTGATCTTGTAGATCACACTGTTGTCATCACCAAGGCCATAAATCTTGGACTGCACCCTAACCTGACAGCGTGGCTGGCCGACTTTCTCAGTGGGCGCCGGCAAACTGTCCGTTATCAAGGCTCTGTCTCTTCCCTACAACCCCTGCGGGGTTGTAGGGCACCTAGATGGGTCCGCAGGGCACCTAGATGGGTCCACTGTGCTTCTTAATGCTCATCAACGATGCCCTCACCGACACCCAGCATCGGTGGAAGTACGTGGACGACAGTACCGTAGGCATCCCCATCAACACCAGAGTCCCTGACTACTCACCACTGCAATCCACCCTCAACAAACTACAGGCGTGGACTGAAGAGAACAAAGTGACAATCAACCACACCAAGA
>JAXIVD010004989.1:22500-31891 GCA_036785275.1 Cancer borealis | reverse complement strand
GTATGTAATCACTTTCTCCCTTCCTCTTCATCGTTCTCCTGCTTCCTCACTTATTTTCAGTTTTTTCCTCTCTTTACTAATGCATCAGAAGTTATCACAAAGATCGCTCCAGGCGCCACACATGCTTCTTAACAAGGGTAGAGTGTAACATAGATAAAGATGAGGCAGCGAACGTAACATAGAAGTGCATCAGTATACAACGCGATGGTATACAAATAGATGACGAAAACCAATGAAAATACAGTCAGCTAAATCCTCCGAGTTCTCAGCAAATACAAAAATAAGGTAATAATCTTGAAGTGTCTTTTAATCCTTCACACATTCATACTTGGTGAATGAGATGACAGTAATAATCTTCACCTAATTCCACGTTACAAGAATTATAACATATATTTATAAATTCATCGTGGCAGTGTTAAAAGTATTGTCATATTTTAACCAAATGATACTTCCTAAAAAAATTATCAGATCCCACATTTTGGTGTTTAATTAAAGTATCTATGGTTTTATATGACTCTCTTTTCTCCCTTTGTTTACATTCCCAGATTACCATTTTATCCGCATTTACTAAACAGGAGGAATATATGAAGGAAGGCTTACTAGTGTTTAATAACTAATAGTAACAACAACAGACATAGGAAACCAAGGAAAACATTGTCACTCCTTCAACCTGTGAAAACAAACTGATCACTGGAAAACAATAACACATTCCTTGACAGATAATCCTAATGGGGATTTAAACTGTAATGTAAAGTTAATCTCTTGTAATCTGCAAATGGAAACATTACTCACAGTTACACACACACACACACACACACACACACACACACACACACACACACACACACACACACACACACACACACACACACACACACATGCATGCATAACTAATTAGTGCATAATTAATTGGTGCATTAATCAGAAACGAGAAACTGGTGCACATAGGCAGTAAATCTGATCCGGTGACAAGACCAAGTGAATGGATGGAGTGAACTGGAGGAGGAGGAGGAGGAGGAGGAGGAGGAGGAGGAGGAGGAGGAGGAGGAGGAGGAGGAGGAATAGAAGTAGTAAGAGAAGGAGGTATAAAATTTAGTGGGTTAAGACTCGAAAAAGTGTGTATGTGTGTGTGTGTGTGTGTGTGTGTGTGTGTGTGTGTGTGTGTGTGTGTGTGTGTGTGTGTGTGTGTGTGTGTGTGTGTATATATATAGGTATAGATGTAAATATAAAAATACATGATGTTTGTCTCTGGTGTTATGTGTTTTTTGTTACTCGTTATGAAACTTTCAGATAATATCATAGTGAAACATTTAAAATTCATGAATATAATAGTGCCGGGTGCCACACTGCAAACAGGGAGGCAAGGCGAAAAAAACGGGGGAAGGAACACAGCACTCCATTCTTACTTGCTAGACAATGATAATACTTCACCTTCTGACATTACCTCTTGCTTTTTGAGGTCAACAAGTCAGGTTGAATTAGAGAAATATCAAAGACGGATGGAAAGAGAAGAAGGAGGAGGAGGAGGAGGAAGAGGAATGAAGAGAATACTAGTAGGAGGAGGTTGAGAGTTATAAATGAAAGATGATGAGACTGAGGCAGGAGAAAAAGAGGAAATAGAAACAAGAGGAAGAAGAGGGTAAGAGGAATACAGGAGGGAGAAAAGTATCAAGCAATAACGGAAGAAAGAAATTGAAAAAACATGGAAGAGGAAGATAATACGAAGAAGAGTAAAGAGTGTAAGAAATAAGATGAAAGCGGAAGGGAAAATAAGAGAGGAAACGGAAGGAACAATAAAAGAGGAGGAAAAGAAGGACGAGATTGAAGAGAGGAAAAGAAGACGAAGAGGCTAAATAAGGAAGAAAGAAAAAAAATAGCAAAAGTAGGAGTGAAAAGGTTTGCAAAAGGGAAAATAAGAGGGAAGGAAAATGAGAAAGACGCGAGATTAGAAATATAAATAAGACGATAACAACATTTTAAAACAGAGAAGAAAAGAAGGAACAAGAGAAAACGAGGAGGAAGAGGAGGAGATGGAAGAAGAGGAGAAGGAGGAAAAAAGAGACAGAAAAAAAGAAAAAATCTGACCAAAATTAAACAGACATGATACACACTAAAGGAGAAAAGAGAATAGGAAGGAAGGAAGAAATCTTAGCAAGAGGAAGCTCTGAGTGGGAAGACATCTCGCCAAAAGAGAAGAGACTGAAGACAGACGCAGGAAAAATATTACTGTCTGAGGCCTTTCCCAGACACACCACGCCCCCCACCTAAAGAAAAAGAGAGAGAGAGAGAGAGAGAGAGAGAGAGAGAGAGAGAGAGAGAGAGAGAGAGAGAGAGAGAGAGAGAGAGAGAGAGAGAGAGAGAGAGAGAGAGAGAGAGAGAGAGAAAGTATCACACACACACACACACACACACACACACACACACACACACACACACACACACACACACACACATACACACACACACACACACACACACACACACACACACACACACACACACACACACACCTTGAAGAAAAATATATATGTAGCCGCAAAATACAGAGGCAGTAACTTATATTTGTTGGAGAAAAGACGTTCTCTAAAACGGGTCCTCTTCCTCCTCCTCCTCCTCCTTCTCCTTCTCCTCCTCCTCCTCCTCCTCCTCCTCCTCCTCCTCCTCCTCTTCCTCCTCTTTCTCAAAGCTGCTTCAAGAGTGCTGTCACGGTGTTAAGGTTACACTCGTTTTTTTTGTATTTTTTAGTGAGGGAGGCGGGAAGCAGGAATTAGAGTTTTTGGATTTAGTGTTCTGAGGAAAAGTTTATATCAAAAGCTTCTATTTATTTTGTCTTTCTATTTTCTTCTTATTTCCGGATATAAATATAAATCATGATGCCTTATTTTGTTTCCATCTGTCGGATAAACAAAGTAAACAAAGAAAACACCAAAAGGCTTTGTTTGTTAAAGATTAGTTTTGTTTTCATGTTTGTCATTATCGATGGAAAGTCAAAATAACGGGAATGTATTTATTTTCAGGCACGTAATTGCAAGAAAAAAAAATGGATGACGTAAAGAAATAATGGAAAATGGAAAATGGAAAATCTAAGAATCTGACTAGTTAATAAAATAGAAAAAAGTGGCTAAATGTGTACACAACAACAAAAAAAACGCATCAATAAATTAAAAAAACATATAACAAAAATAAATAAACAAATTTCTAATCATGCTGACTGTAAATAGAGAAAACAAAATGCCAATTTGTATCAATATTAAACAAAAACACATGAATTCCCGTAATTTTTTGGACTTGATTCTGTGGAAAACATTTAATTTCTACATTTGTATCATAAGAGAAAAAAAAAAAAAAAAGTTATATATTTTGACTATAATTGAAATGGGATGGAATTGAAATAGTAAACCACTCATATAACAAAATTACAAATAAATAAACAAATAGATACATACATAAACACATGAATGAACACAAACAAAAGCAAAAAAAACCACATCCAAAACAATTCTAAAACCTACATTTTGGTATTCAACTCCAACATTTATGATCCTATGATTCTCTTCCCTTCCTTCTTTTTACTCTCCCACATTACCACTTCATTTCCATATACAAGGAGAAGGAGGAGGTGAAGGAAGGCTTGCCAGTGATAACAAGAACAAGAACAAGAACAGGAACACTAAACACACACGGGAGGGAGTATAACTTGTCTCATCTTATTACTTCCGCTAGTTATCCTCCTCCTCCTCCTTTTCCTCGTCATTCTTCAGCTCATTCCCCACGTCTGTCTATCTGTCTACCTGCCTGTCTCTTTATCTATTTGTCTATCTGTATCTCTGTGTACAATCATACTTGCATTCCCCGAACAAGAGAGTAAACGAGCAAAAAATGGAAAAAAGAAATTCCTGAAATCCTCAAAAAACTGAAACTAGAATTCCAAACTCCGCCAGTGTAGCCTTCTCACACACACACACACACACACACACACACACACACACACACACACACACACACACACACAGACACAGACACAGACACAGACACACACACACACACACACACACACACACACACACACACACACACACACACACACACACAGCATACACCCTCCAAAAAATTCGCTTTATTCTGTCCGCAACATCCCATAACAATAGAGACATTTTTCCTCCCATCAACTCCTCGCTGGGCTGAGCATTTGTTTACATTATCGTGAGAGAGACAGTGATTGGTGGTTGTGATGTGGTGGTCTTCTGGCTATGATGGCGGATTGTGTGTGCATTCAGGTCGAAATGAGAGAAAAAAGGGGTGAAAAGTGAGCGAGAAAGAGAGAGAGAAGGTAGATGGGGGGATGCATGAGTACACCTTTATGTGTGTGTGTGTGTGTGTGTGTGTGTGTGTGTGTGTGTGTGTGTGTGTGTGTGTGTGTGTGATAACAGATTAATTCAGTCTCGACCACCGCCCAGAGCCACCCAAACACCCGTGATACATACACTTGCCTTGTTCCTGTTTGTTCACTGTTCACCGTTGCCTGTGTTATGACAGCCTCCGTTCTGGTGTTTGGGAATCGACTGGTGGAATGTGTACTGGTGTGTGTAAGTACTGGTGTGTGTGGTGGGGGGTAAGGGGGGAAAGGCGGGTATGTATGTAAATCTAAAATACGTTTATAATATTTTTTTATGCTTTTCCTTTTATTAAATTGATTTTTATTTAGTGTCAAAGGTGCGATTGTCTACTGTTTTCAATGAATTATTACCTGTTTTGGAAATGTTGAATAGTCGTGAATGTGAAGCTGAACGACAAGTGAGTGGTTCTTTTATTTGAATTTCTACGTTGATAGTGAATATCTAGTTACCTGTTGTATGTATGTATGTATGTATGTATGTATGTATGTATGTATGTGTGTATGTGTGTGTTGTGTGTTTTGTGTTGTGTTTATATGGTCTACGAATGTATGCGAGTGTATTTCATTCTTTACATTTATGACAACTTAGAATGGAATGAAAATATTTAACAACCACTTACTGAATAATCACTATTTATGGTGATACTAATTTAGGAAAGTTTGCCTTGTTAATATTAAGTTAAGTATCGTTTTTGTGGTTAAAATTGAAGACATTTTTATTTTGTTTTCTTTTGTCGTAGAAATTAAAGTAAAATCACCTGGTTAACTATACTTTTAATCCATTTATTTGAAACTTACACTTGTAGCTTACCTAATCTTGTAGCATGTTAGCTGATTATGTGTCGATGAGAGGGATAAAGAACATTGTACTTAAGTAGTGTACAGTTTACAAGTATATAATCTATAACCTTTGTGTTGTATCTAAGGGGGATGGGAGGGGAGGAAGGGAGGAAGGTCTGTCTGTTTGTCTTGAAGCAGAGTTAAGGTCGTTTTTCCCTTCCCTTTATGTGCCACTTCAAACCCTGCATCTCTAAAATATTAAGGCTCCATAAACACACACACACACACACACACACACACACACACACACACACACACACACACACACACACACACACACACACACATCACCATAATGCTCCCGAGATTAAATTTTAAGATGTAATAAAGTCAAGATAAGTTACTGAATAAAAGTACATATTACCCTCTGTGCGAGGTAATAAAATAAACATATTTCCATTGAATTTCCGGATGCTCCCTTCCATCTCCTTTGGCAAAACTCGATTCTCTTTTCCTCTTCCTCTTCCTCCTCCTCCTCCTCCTCCTCTTCCTCCTTCTCCTCCAACGACCAGGAAGACCGGCATCACAACGTCCTCTTTTCCTCCTCCTCCTCCTCCTCCTCCTCCTCCTTCACCTCCTCCTCCTTCCCTGCCAACACCACCGCTTCCTCTGCTACCACCACATCATAATACTCGTCTTCATCTCATGCTTCACCTCCTCTCGTTCCTTTATTGCCATTCCTTCACCGCTGCTTTACATCACTCATTCAACATTCACATAAAAGAAATATTCATTTAATAATAATAATAATAATAATAATAATAAAAATAATAATAATAATAATAATAATAATCGAGTAATAATCTAATAGTAATCAAAATTGTGAAAATGTACGTTTGTTCGATAATAACCTGAAGTAAACCATTTTTTCCGCATGCTGGCAAATTAATTGAATGATATTTTCTTCTCGTTAACGTAAACAATCTCATATTGGATTGCTTAAGGATAATCTTCATGAAAAAAAAAAGAAATACCCCCCTCCCCCCCTAAAAAAAAAGGTAGGTATTACGTAAAAATCACATCTATTATTTAGGTGCACTTATACAAAAAATAATAATAAAGTTTGAAAGCCATTACCACTTCTGGAAGGCGATAGAGAACGATTTTAAGGATGGAACTAATCATATTGTTTTTCTTACAACCTATCAATAACAATAAAAACGTCAGAAAGAGAGAGAGAGAGAGAGAGAGAGAGAGAGAGAGAGAGAGAGAGAGAGAGAGAGAGAGAGAGAGAGAGAGAGAGAGAGGATGTATATAGCTTAATTCAATCATTCCGGATCACTGCGCGTTGTTTGATGTCAAGGAAAGGCGAACATAATCACGTCTCCACAGTGTTGTCTTGTCTTGCCTCTGATTCAGCGTTTCCAGGACAATATTGCTATAGGGAAGTAGATGGAAGAACAAAGGTATCAAAATGGAACCTAACAAAGGGATCTAACAATGCATTCCAGTCCACCCCAGCTGATGTGTCTATCCTGTGTGACCAGTGCAATGTAACTATCACTAACGCAATACATGGAGACACTAAACTATTACTAAGAGACTCATAAAGACGTGACAACTGAAGGACACCATCTCATAAAAGAAAACGTATAATATTACACAGGTTCTAACTTCACTAATCCGCATCAAACACTATTAGTATCTAGACTCACCACAGATGTCCCCTATTGTGGCATACTATTGTGGTTGTTTAATTTATGCATCTATAGCCATGAGACAAACCAATCTAAGTCTGTTTTGAATATGGTTACAAGTGGATGTGACTGTGTAGTGAAACGATTGGACGAGCGAGGCATGCAATGGTAAGGAGTTGGCTATCCTGTGGTTTTTAAAGATGATGAATTAAATGTCGGTTGTAAGCTGTTAAAAAACAGATTGTTTGAGAGTAAAAAGATGCACAAGCCTTAAAAAAAGTAAAGAGACTGCACACACACACACACACACACACACACACACACACACACACACACACACACACACACACACACACACACAGGCAAATGGGGCCCTAAATGTCCTTCAATAAGTAGAAACCTTACATCAAAAACACAAATAATTGGCCGCGGGAGGGACGAGGGCGCACAAAGGGCTTACATTCTTTTGATTTCAGCTGAGAGAAAACGTGGAGGGAAGGAAAAGAGAGAGAGAGAGAGAGAGAGAGAGAGAGAGAGAGAGAGAGAGAGAGAGAGAGAGAGAGAGAGAGAGAGAGAGAGAGAGAATAAAACACGAATACAATAAACTTTCACTGCAAACATTGACTCACGTTGCATCTTTATTAGCCTAACAATCAACAGTGTAATCCTTCCAACGATAGGTTCGCGCCGACCTACAACAACAACACACCATTTCCTTCCGACACATTTCACTATCTATTTCACTGTACGTTAATGATTCCTAAACTCTACTATATAGTCTCAATTTCCCTCACCCCACACTAGACAGTCAGTGGCCTTCTGTGTTCCTTTACTAATTAAGAGGCTCTAGTTAAGGGGAGTAATTGTAATTGTAATGTGGGGGGGGAAAATGTGCCAGGCAACAAAGGCCATATGGCACTAGTTAAGGGGAGTAGGGGACCGTGTGAGAGCAGAACGATTC
The DNA here is from genome assembly GCA_036785275.1 of Cancer borealis. NCBI lineage: Eukaryota > Metazoa > Arthropoda > Malacostraca > Decapoda > Cancridae > Cancer > Cancer borealis. Next base: position 24,057 of record JAXIVD010004989.1, on the reverse strand, counting down.
TTCTCCCGGTGTCAGTGTGCGGCAGAACATGGACTCTCTAGACCTGTGTGTGAGTTGCCTATCAGACTATCACAGCGACATGAGGTACTGAAAGCTAGGAGAATGTTGGTTTTCTGCAATAACTTTCGGCATCAAATCTTATTCAACTGAAATTATATACCACGACAAACATCTTCCACACACTACAAGTAACTCAACAATCTCACAACACCTGCTTGACATATTCCTCCGTTCTTGTCGCCTTTTTACTCACAGCTTCTAGTTTGACTTACGTTAACTACTACCTAAGAAACACCACAACACCCACGTTGATACCGGTCTTCACACCACAGACCAAGCCAACAATAATATAAAGCCATTGTAGCCTGTGGTTTCCACCATCTACCCCAATTCACGCACCCAGACTACCATCAGTAACAATGGAATAACACACTTACCTCAATCTCGTCACCTCCTCCAGTGCTTCGTCAGAAAACTCGGCACGAAAGAATCACACGCAAAATAGTCTTGCTACTCGTCCTCCAGATGATCCACTGAGCTGGACAAGGAAGGAAAGAGACTGAAGTGGGAGGGAGGAGAGAGGGAGGAGCGAGGGAGGGAGGAGTTTTTAGAGATGATGTTATTCTTCGCTCTGATGGCAACTCAAGTGGGAGCATTCTGAAGTTCATCATCCCGCCGATAGGTATCTCTACCTACTGGCTGTTAGAGGACTGGTTGGAAAAGAAAGCCTGTTATATTTCAAAGGGATTCTCTTATATTATGCAAATACCTTTTTATTTTCACTTGTTTCGTATCGTTTGTGGCATTAATATTCTACTACTACTACTACTTCTACTACTACTACTACTACTACTACTACTACTACTACTACTACTACTACTACTACTGCTACTAATGGTAATGATAATAATAATAATAGTAACATCAATGTGAAATATGATTATGAACACTAAAAGTAACTCTTACATACTAAGAAGGATGAAATAAACACAATTATTATTATTAAATATATATTTTTCACAGGAGTAATTTTTCTTAACAAGATTAATATTCAAGAATAGATTATTGATAAGTTTCCCCAAACAGCGGGGTTGTCAGCGGTCGGAGGAAAAGATTAACATATGTGTTATATGTATATCTTCACCACACACACACACACACACACACACACACACACACACACAGACACACACACACACACACACACACACACACACACACACACAGGATGGCTGAAAGATGGCAGAACACACCCAGAGTTCAAAACTACAGTGCTCTACGTCTGTATTCTTTCTACTGTGATCTAACAATGTCAGTATTGCCTCGAATTAAAACGTTAAGTAAAGAAATAATGGAAATGACAAAACAAAAGCGTCATAAAACACACTTGACTACATTGTAAAGGTAAAAAATAAGTCTCGGTTCTTGAGCGCATTTTTTTCTTTCTTTCGTCGAGATTTAAGTGATTTTATCGATTCATCATTATTTTCTCTTTCTCCTTAACACTTCGCAGCATCTAGGGAGTAACGAGGCAGCTGCTGTCTTTCTCCAATATCT
>JAXIVD010004989.1:15000-17500 GCA_036785275.1 Cancer borealis | reverse complement strand
TAATGATGATGGGTCGAAGGTAAGGTAATATGAGAAGTCTGTATGTGGTGTAGGAGTTTTAGGTGAGAAGATGATGGTGATGGTTGTGGTGCTGATGGTGGTGGTGGTGAATATATATCCATTGTGTTAATTCATCTATCTACAAACTTCATGTTCATATACATTACTTAATTACTTATTCATTCCAACTTTATATGTCCTTCATGTGCGGAACATCGATATAGTTTTCACAAGAGCGAAGGAAATAGAAAAACGTAATTGAAAAAGTTAAAAAAAAAGAACAAAGATGAATAATTTTGGCAAGTTATGCATTATGGGAAGATATTAACTATTTCTATGACCACCGCCACCACCACCACCACCACCACCACCATCACCACCACCACTACCTCGACCTCACCTAATTCATTCTTAAATTGCTTACGTCTGAGGCATTCCATTTCACGTGACCCTAATTCATCTCTTCTTTTTTTTTCTTCTCTCTCTCTCTTTTGTGAGTCAGCTCAAAAGAAGCCTCATGTGGTTTAATTTGTGGTTTGAATTAGAAGAGAAATTACCACTGAAAGACCACGTAAAGAGGAGGAGGAGGAGGAGGAGAAGGAAGAAAAGAAGAAAAGAAAAAGAATGAGAAAGATCTCTATTCAAAGTCCAAGAAATGAGATGGAGTCCTATTAATAAAATTTCAACCAGCACTTTTTATCTTTTTTCCCCCTTGATCTCTCTCTCTCTCTCTCTCTCTCTCTCTCTCTCTCTCTCTCTCTCTCTCTCTCTCTCTCTCTCTCTCTCTCTCTCTCTCTCCCTCTCTCTCTCTTTCTCTCTTTCTCAAACAACAAGGAGGAGGGAAGAGGCAGACAAAACACAATAGCAATAACATGAAAGACAGAAAAACCTTACACTCACCAGGGAACTGAGGACATCATCTGGTACGTTCCTCTCGATGTCACAGAGGGTTCGTGTGGCCGAGTGAGAGAAGATGACGGGGGCGCGAGTGACGGTCAGTACGTCCCTGGCTGTCCTAGAGGAAGCATGTGAGAGATCCACCATCAGACCCACACGATTCATCTCCCGAACCAACTCCTGATGAGAAAAAGAGGGAGAGAAAGAGAAAGAGAAAAAAAAATGCAAGTTGAATTGATGTATTGATAACAAAAATTCACGCTAACAATTTATTTTCAAACTAAAACATGTAGAAATAAATGAATAATAAACAATAATTAAATAGATAAATAACACAGTTCAGCTAAATCGACACAGCCAAGAGTTCAATTGTATAATTTAAGATCGTTGGTGACAGCATTGATAAAAAAAAAAAAAAAAAAAAACGGAGATTGCCTTGAAGAAATTATATACATTAAGGAAAATTTTGTTTGCACAGCGTAACACATTTTTACCTGGAAAGGGAACCCAATTTCAGGGTAAAATATGAAATAATGAGAGAGAGAGAAAAAAAAAAAGAGACAGAAATAAAGAGAGAACCATATAGCTATAGCATATATATATTCACCATCATTTCATTTTGTGTTGGAAGTAAATAAAAACAGAAAACAAAATAACAACAAAAAAACACAATAATAATTCTTCCCCCTTAGGAGAGGCTAAATACATGGGTAACGAGGGAACAGTTGTAATGGGGGACTGAAGGTATTAATGGGGAAGACACACCATTACCTGAGTCTTGTCCACACCCCTTAAATGTTGCTTGGCTTCCCACCTTTACCCACGGTGTCCTTAAAGGGAGATGCAGCTAAAATAGTTCCCCCAATAGTTTACAGGTGTACAGGAGGAGGAGGAGGAGGAGGGGGAGTATATCGATTGCGTAAAGGGCGTATCATCATTCTCCTATTCCTCCCTTCCCTCCTGTCACCTACCTTTCCATCCCGACTCTGTCCCTTCCCTTCCTTGCTTGAGTGGAAGTATTCTAAAGGTCTTGGGTGTCTCAGTGTTGTAATGAGATAGGAAAGTGTTCGTTCAAGTGTTAGTGAAAGGATGTAAAGATTAATTTGAGTGATTTGATTATTGTTAGAGATTATATTGGTTACTTTTTCCCTCTCACTCTCTCTTTTTATCTTTCTTTTTATTATTCTTATTCCTATAAATGTTGGATTAGTCTCATATATTGCCAGAGTATTATTATTTTTTCTCTCTTGTTGCGTCTCTGTCTATTATTATCACTTATTTATGTATTAAAAGGTTTAATTCTAATAGATTCCCACTCTCTATTCACCCACCTTGTATATCATTTCTCTTCAACCACCACCACCACCACCACCTCACTTTCCCCTCACTCACCTTACTTTCTCCTCTTAACTAACAACACTTAACTAACACACACAATATAAAGGACATTTTTGTTGAGGCTAACGATCATATTTCCTTCAAACAAACTATGGAACAAACTATTTTTTTTTTCTGGTGTGTGAAGAGAATGTTTCATATGTTGTTGTTGTTGTTGTTGTTGTTGTTGTTATAGTTTCTCTTGCACAAAACATCACGATTTTTT
>JAXIVD010004988.1:30000-31893 GCA_036785275.1 Cancer borealis | reverse complement strand
AGTAAGATAAGTAAGGTAGGGTAAGGTAAGGTAAGGAAAAGAAAAGTAAGGTAAAGTAAGGTAAAAAAAAATTATTAGTGAGGTAAGTGTTTAACTATTTTGTTATGGTTCTTCGCGTGTAACAGACTGGGGATAGAGAAAGCAGGATTTCTCTCTCTCTCTCTCTCTCTCTCTCTCTCTCTCTCTCTCTCTCTCTCTCTCTCTCTCTCTCTCTCTCTCTCTCCATTGCCAAACCAAACTCCCCCGAAAGAACACACACACACACACACACACACACACACACACACACACACACACACACACACACACAAACATCACTGACAATAACAATAAAAATAATAACGAAAAAAAAAAAAAAAAAATACACACTAGATAAAAAAAATATATATATAAAAGTTCACCCATGATTGAACAGAAAACAGGAATTGTGAAACGAAATCAAGGACTCACTATTTGAATGATATATAACAAGGAAGAAAACAAGGATATAAAAAAAGATAAAGAGAGAGAGAGAGAGAGAGAGAGAGAGAGAGAGAGAGAGAGAGAGAGAGAGAGAGAGAGAGAGAGAGGAGAGAGAGAGAGAGAGAGAGAGAGAGAGAGAGAGAGAGATTAAAAAAAGTTATAAAAATAGAGGTAGTGTTAGAATTTCCCAACAATGAGAGACAAATTATCGTTAATTATCAACTTCAGCGATGATTAGGAGGTAATTAGGAAGACAATGATGAGGAGATGATGGCCTGAGCGTGAAGGACAAGGGGGGGATGATCATGATAATGATGATGATGATAGTAGTAATAGTAGTAATAATAATAGTAGTAGTAGTGTTTTTTCTTGTTTTTGTTTTTGTTTTTGTTGTTGTTGTTGTTGTTGTTGTCTACAAATTAAAATAAACAACAATAAAAAAAAATTGTTTGTGTTGTCTGAAGAGAAACTCGGTCACACATCTGGTGCTTCTTCTGTGTGTGTGTGTGTGTGTGTGTGTGTGTGTGTGTGTGTTGGAACAGATGCACACACACACAAACACACACACACACACACACACACACACACACACACACACACACACACACACACACACACACACACACACACACACATCCTTTCCTCTCGTGCCACCCTCCAGATCTTGTGACACACGCGCGTGCATAACAAAACCAATCAGCCCGTGACGGCGTGGTGGTGGTGGTGGTGGTGGTGGTTGTGGTGGTGGTGACAAAGTATCTACATAACAACCTTGCATTTCAGCCTTCGAATCCCGCTGATATTAACATGTTTTTCATTACGCTTTGTGACGAATACATGAAGAAGAAAAATGAGAGAAAAAATTACTCAAGGGGGGTTAGTCTAAAGTGGTTATTATTATTATTATCATTATCTTCATTAATTGTTTAGATAAAGTTTAAGGTCATTTGTGGGTGGTGTTATAATGTTGGGGGTCGTGTGTTGTGTGTGTGTGTGTGTGTGTGTGTGTGTGTGTGTGTGTGTGTGTGTGTGTGTGTGTGTGTGTGTGTGTGTGTGTGTGTGTGTGTGTGTGTGTGTGTGTGTGTGTGTGTGTGTGTGTGTGTGATAGTAGAGTTAGAAGGTAATTATACATTTTAACATCACATTACATTACGTGTCTACAGGTGATGTTGATTCTTACCTGTCCATTCTCAGGTGATTCTAAAAGGTGATTAATTAACTTATATTCGTGGTCTGGCTAACCTCTGATTGATCCTGATTTGCTAAGTGATAAAAGAAATGTTGATTGTTTGAAATTACGTCACTGAAATAAACTTTTACTAATTGGTGAAAAATAATAACAATGAGATATTTAAAAACTACCTTTGATAAGTTGAAAATGACGAAACGAGTGAAATAATGGTAATTGGTTTAAAAAATATTCCGTAAATG
>JAXIVD010004988.1:7500-27500 GCA_036785275.1 Cancer borealis | reverse complement strand
TCATGGCTATTTCTATTATAAACGGGAATGTGTGTTAGGAGAGTTGATAATGTATGTAGTTTAGGTTAGAGAAAGTTGAGTATGTGTGTGTATAAGGGGGGGTGGAGAGGGGAGTGGAGAGGGGAGTGGAGAGAAGGGAGTGAGAGAGGGGAGTGAGAGGGGAGTGAGAGGTGCGTTGAGGAATGAATGGTGTGTGCTGTGTAAGGTGTGCGTTCCTGGAAAGGTGTTGCAAAACTTTTCACTCCATGCCACTACCTAACCTTCCCTCCCTCCCTTCACCCCTTCCCTTCCCCTCCTCACCCCTTCATTCTTTCCCACGTCCTTCCCTTCACTATTCCCTTCTTTCCTTCCTTCCCCTCATATCTCCCCTTCTTTCTTTCCATCCTTCTCCTTACTTCCCTTACAAGAGACAGGTAAACTAACACTATCATCACTAGCATCGTTATTCTTATTACTATCATCATCATCATCATTATCAACACAACATAGAAGTTAACTACACGCCACTTAAGCAACCGTAACAACATCAACCTCCAGAGTGCCACCAGAGTGCCACCAACACTCTGAGGCGGCATTGAGGTGGGCGTGCCAGGTGTGTGTAGTGTGGACTCACCTGCAGGAAGGAGGAGGGCAAGGAGGGGGAGCACCAGGAGCGTTCCAGAGGCCCTCACAATCATGACGGCAGACTACGTGGTCCACAAGCCTATTACAATTCTCATCACACATTCCTTTCCTTTGGTTGTGTATATACCTCTCCACTCTGTCGCACTTGATTCCGTTCAGTGTGTGTATCCTTAGTATATACACGTTAGTCTTGTTTTCTTCTTGATTCTAGTGTTGGTTGATGTACATTTCCTCGGTGCGAAGGTGTCAGTACCGTAAGTTCTGACGGCCGAGTACAATCCTGTCTCACTGCTTGTTGCTATCCACACTGTGATGTTGTGGCAACGTCCTGCGTCGCCTTCACTATTATTTACAGGTGGACATTTTTCCTTATTTGTCCTTTTCACGTGGTAGAAATAGTCCCACGTTGGGGCGAGGGTGCGGCACACATGGTCACTTGTGTCTTGCGTGGTACCAACTGACGTGAGGTGGGCCCGCAAGGAGGACTGGCTGAGGCTGCCACGCGTCGCAGGATGAAGCAACCCTTCACTCTTCACTCTTCACCCTCGTAGAAAGTGAGATTAGTGACATTTTCTGGAACGAACTGCCTCACTGTCTCACTCCTCTCATGACTGACGATAAATATCACCTGATGGTAATGTCATTATCACACGTTTAATGCTTCACCACCTTCTTCCTTAACCAATGTGTATGCGGCACAGCAAGCCGTGCGTCGCGCTGAGGTGAGGTGAGGTGAGGTGCTCAACGCACAGTGCACACCCACAACGCCGATACATTTCAGTTATATTGTTCGTCGCTTGAAGCCAAACTGTTGGCAATCATTGTTCAGGGCCAGGATTGGCTGAAAAGTGAGTTAATACGCCGCGGGAAGGTGGAAGGTTCTATAGTGCCGCAATGCTACAAGCTGTAATGCTGTAGCCTACAATGTGACAGGCTGTAATGCTGCACCCTGCATTGTTACAGGCTGTAATGCTGTAGCCTGCATTGTTACAGGCTGTAATGCTGCACCCTGCATTGTTACAGGCTGTAATGCTGTAGCCTACAATGTGACAGGCTGTAATGCTGCACCCTGCATTGTTACAGGCTGTAATGCTGTAGCCTGCATTGTTATAGGCTGTAATGCTGCACCCTGCAATGTTACAGGCTGTAATGCTGCACCCAGCATTGTTACAGGCTGTAATGCTGCACCCTGCATTGTTACAGGCTGTAATGCTGCAGCCTGCATTGTTACAGGCTGTAATGCTGTAGCCTGCATTGTTATAGGCTGTAATGCTGCACCCTGCAATGTTACAGGCTGTAATGCTGCACCCAGCATTGTTACAGGCTGTAATGCTGTAGCCTGCATTGTTACAGGCTGTAATGCTGCAGCCTGCATTGTTACAGGCTGTAATGCTGTAGCCTGCAATATTACAGGCTTAAGGGTTTCAGGATTGCATAGCTTGAGGCTGCATAATTGTAGTGTTGCAGTGGAGTGTGTGGCTGTATGGCTGGTCACTGAATCCCCCGTCCACGTAAAAGGGTCAGGACGATGCTATGCAGGACTAAATAACAGCTATAGTCAGGTGACGCGTGGGACAACGGGTGGCGCTCGCTCATGTACCCCTCCCCGCTCCATCCACCGCCCTATAACTACCTGCCACAGCGCCAAGGGTACTCAAGCTGGCGGAGCGACGCGACAGCTTGTCACCACTACGAGAGGACTGATGATGACGGTGATGGTGGTGGTGGTGGTGGTGGTGGTAATGCAGTGTGGCCATCCCTTTATACGTATTAACATCATTGTACATTGTAATAGTCGCGTGGTTTGCAGTCTGTTCTGTGTATTTGAGGCTCGTTGACGTGTGTTAGGATTATTATGTGGTTTGGTTATAGTGAAATTCAAAAAAAAAATTCTTTGTCTACATTTTGTGGAACCATTTTGTGTTTTGGTTTAGTAAGTGACATCATTAGAATGTGTAACTGTAATCGACGCATTCTGACCGAGTTAAACGGCTGGAGTCCACGCGCGGCTCCATCCTATTTGTTTATCTATATCACTTAATGTATACAAACAGAGAGGCACGAGTGGGGGGCAAAGGGGGGGAGGGGCAGGAAACAATACACAGTGAAAAAGATCCCAGTATTTCCTCTAACCCCCTCCAACACCGCCTCCCCCCCCCCAACACACACACAAACAAAAATAAAAACTAAGAGTCAAGCTCAAGGCATATTTGTTCGTTAATCAAGAGCATAATTAAGACACGCCCCTTCCTGCAGCCATAACTTAAGACGCATGAATAATAATCACTTCCCCCCCCCACACCACACCCTCACACCCACACCCACACCCACATGTAGATCCGCCCTTGAGCAGGAAACATAAAAAAAGAGGATGTGGAACAAGTATTAGCTAGGTTTTCGGTCTTAATGATGGGTGTCACCTTTCCAGACACTTAAATGTTGCCCCGCAGCCAATTCATTACGCCGGATGCACTGCCGGAAAGATTATTAAGCCGGTGTGAAAAAAAGTTGTCTAAACGTGTTTTTAGTATACACTCACATCTGTTGGTCTTAAATAACTGATTGATAGCTATAAATGCGTGTTTTATTCAGGATGTTTTACTGTTACGTCATATATTGTTGAAACTATTTGATTGTGATGCAGTAAAGACGAAAATGAAACTGAAGCTAAATCAAGACTAAGGAACCATTTTATTTAATTAATTTTACCGTGCTATAGTTATCTTCTAATACCTCTTCAGCCTTTGTGTTTCTGGCATATAAAAACAAAGGAAGATAACTTGCTGCTGCACGCTCGGTGAAACTATTACTCTTTTTCTGTCTTCCTTATTAAAGATCTGCCCAAACATGGAACACTACAATGACGGCGACAAAAGAGGATCACCAGGCAAGGGTAGGAGAGGTGGGGTGGGTGGGGGCGGAGACGTGGTTCTAAATTACTCATAAGTCCTTACTAACGTACGTGAATAGTGACCCCGTACAGATGGTGGTCCCGACAGGCTAAGGCTATGTAAGCACTCTAGGAAGATAAACAAAAATTTGCTTGAAACCTGGCTAATATTTGAAGCCATCTGTACTGAATATTAGGAGATACAAGAGGCCTTCATTATGAGACTGCAAAATCACCCTCACCATCACCATCATCATCACCACAATCACCACACAACTGACTTACCTTGATGAGGGTCTTGCATCCCTCATCAGTCTCAACAACAGACACATATGGAGTTATTGCTGCAACCTTACTTCATATTACCAAGCAAACATTAACACTCACGTGATACAAAGCCGTGTGGTGGTGTTACTCCTCTCACAACACAAGATCACTGCTGATATAACACGTCACAGTAGTTCGCCGTCACGCACACACACACACACACACACACACACACACACACACACACACACACACACACACATACTCTTCTTCAGGTACTCTGTCGATACTGCGTCAAAAGGTCGAAACAAAACACCATCATTATGAAATTCAGGAGTAGATTCAACGTATTTTTCAATTATTAATATGCAAATTGCTTGATCTATTATATAACGTCTATGAATATATCGTATCTTTAAATTGATTATTGATTATTTAGAGATATATGTTTAATTAGTAGAATGTAATATTGTTTTGGATTTGTTAATGCAACCATGATTTACGTTTATATCCTCTACATAATACCCTAATCCAGTTTTATTTGTTACCGTATTCCATGTTTAAAATTACATAAACGCATATATTTAATCATCAATATAAATAACTTCAATCCTTCTTCCCTTTTAGCTGCATGAATATCCAATGTTTAAGTAACTTTCTCAAACTTAACCTGGAAACCCATAAACCACATAGCAATTCATCCTATCAAAACATACTAATAGAGAAACAAATTAAGGAATGATTACAAATGGTTGAGTCAATATTCAATCTTTAAGTAACATTCCCAAACTGAACCTGTACACACATAAACCCTAAACCACATACCTTGAATTTACCTTGAAGCGCTTCTGCCTCAAGAGGTGTGTTGCTCCCTCGAAGTTTGTTGAGGCAAAGCCTTCCTATAAAAACACATTAATAGAACAACAAGGAATGATTACAAATGGTTGAGTTAGCCAAACTAAACATACACACACATAATCCATAAACCACTTAGCAATACTTCCTATAGGGCCGGTTTTAAGCCTATTTGACCAATTTAATCAAATTGAACCCCGCGCCACAAGGGACCCCCGCACACACGTGTATACGATATTGGTAAATAAGCTAACGTTAGACACAAAATCATTGTTAGTGTCATCAAATTAATAGATCTTGTTACGTGCGAGAATTTTCTGTGTTGTCAGAAACAGGATCAGCAGCATTTAGTGCTCCTATCAGGTGGTTGGATGAAGGCTGGAGGAACAAATACAGCAGGGTTGCTAAGCCTCAAGCTCTGTTTGAATACATGGTATAAACTCTACAAATGTCATAATGAATATTTGTTCTATATATAATATTTACGCAGTAAAATTAAACTATATCTTTTTACCAAAAAATATATTTCGTTCTAATTTTCTCGGAAGCTATTAGAGATATTGGAAATATTATTGCAGCATCTGATAGACCAAATTAAACTCTACAACAGTCATAATGAATATTTGTTCTATGTATAATAATTACGCAGTAAAATTAAACCGTATATTTTTTCCAAAAATTAAATTTCGTTCTAATTTTCTCGGAAGCTATTAGAGATATTGGAAATATCATTACAGCATCTGATGGACCTAATTAAACTCTACAACTATCATAATTAATTTTTGTTCTATGTATAATATTACGCAGTAAAATTAAACCGTATTTTTTTTTCCAAAAAAATAGATTTCGTTCTAATTTTCTCGGAAGCTATTAGAGATATTGGAAATATCATTGTAGCATCTGATAGAACTTACAACTGTCATAATGAATATTTGTTCTATGTATACTAATTACGCAGTAAAATTAAACCGTATCTTTTTTCCAAAAATTAGATTTAATTCTAATTTTCTCGGAAGCAATTAGAGATATTTGAAATATCATTGCAGCAGCTGACAAACCTAATTAAACCCTACAACTGTCATAATGAATATTTGTTCTATGTATAATAATTACGCAGCGGGTGAGAAAAGCTTTTCTAAACTAAAACTTATTAAAACATACCTATGGTCAACAATTTCACAAGAGAGACTAAGCAATTTGGCGATGCTATCTATAGAAAGTGATATTACCAAGACCCTTAACTTTAAAATGATTTTGAAAGATTTTGCAAATAAAAAAACCAGAAAAGTCTGTTTCTAAAAAAAAGTTTGTCTGTAATTGTCTTAACTTGTAATAGAAAATCATAACGTTTATATTGTTTTTAAAATAACTTTTAGTATATCAAGTAATTAATGCTTTTTGGCTAAGGCGGGCATACTACACGAAATTTAAAACATCAATCTTCGACTTTTATAGAGTAGAGGGCCCCACTGACAATTTTTTAATTGGGTCCCGCAATTCCTAGCACCGACCCTGACTTCCTATAAAAACACATTAATAGAGCAACAAGGAATGGTTACAAATGGTTGAGTTTGTCTTACAATATTCCCTTCCTTCCTTCCTTCCTCTGCCATGGACTGGAGTTCACACAGAAAGTCAAGCGACCACAACACCAGCGGCTAAACACTTGCATTGATGTGTTGTACTAAGTGTTAATCACCTCGTAGTAATTAGCAGCTCATAGGAAAGGTGAGGTTATCATTAAGGCTTCATAAATACTGTTTTTTATGGTGTTAAATAATGTTAATAAGTTGCACGTGTAATAAGTTCTGCTCCAAGGTTGGAAAGAGAATATATTTTTTATCACAGAATATTTATAATTAAGACCAACAACATTGTGTATATATAGAAATTGTGGTTATATTCAAAAAAATAACTATATATTTGTCTTATTATGCTTATCTAGACTTCTTATTGCCTGGAAGTGATATTAGCGTAATCTTAATGAACATTCTGCCTCATCGAAATATTTCCTTATCAAACGTAAGGAAGTATTAAGAGTAATGTTTATCTTGATGCATAATGAATAACATACTTTCCAGGGTAACAGAATGGCAGACAAGGAGGAAGGTGAGGTGGTGATGGTGGTTGTAACAGCAGGAGGAGGAGGAGGAGAGGGCAATAATTGGGACATTGTAACCGTTAATAGAAGTGAATCAGTGTCTCGTAGATATACAATGATCTATAATGAAACAGTAAAGAGTGAAGTGAAAGTTACAACGCCGCCTAATGGTTTTGTGAATACAGACAAGATAAATTATGTTATATGTGGTCTTGACACTTGTACTAATCAGTGTTCTTGTGGCCTTATAAACGGTGCGGTAAATAAAATGAGGAAGAAGACGAGTATTCACGTACAAACACAAGGCCTGTTCTTCGCAGCCTTCCTAAGAGAGTTACAAACCTCCCTTGCATATAGACTACTAGTACTACAACATTGGACTAACACATGTAAAAGAAAAGCTATTAAAACTAACTCTAGTGATGATTTAACAAGTGTCATTATAAGAGTAAAGATTTATGATAGTTTACCTTACGTGTTGGACTATGCGTGGGGTGAGAGGACGTGTAGGTGTGGGCAGGAGCGGCAGCACTTGGATACAATGATGTCCTGCCTCTCTACCCTGGGTGGTGCGTGCTCTGCCTTGGGGGATCAGCTGGATGGCTTTGCAGAGAGGGCTTGGGCGATCTCAGTCAAGCAGCTGGATATCGCACTGCGTCTTGGTGATCCTAATATGGTGTCAAGATGTAGGTTGTATGCGTCAATCTCACTCATACAACAGTGTCAGTTTAAGGTGAGATTGTAACTCCTGTTCTGTTGTTTTATATTATTATGGTTTGAATTATGATTATAAATACAGATATATGTCTGTACCTTATGAGTGATTTGGTTATAAGTTGTCAGTATTGTTTCACCACCTTCAGTCCTGTCTTGTTTCCCTGCAAAGTAAGAGATCACAATGCTGTTTAAACCTTACCTAACCTAATCAAAGATACAAATATGTCTAATGAGTTCTAAATATTGTTTCACCACCTACAGTCCTGTCTAGTTTCCCTGCCAAGTAAATAATCACAATTCTATTTAACTTATCTTATGTATCCCCTTTGGTTCAGGCTGCAGCCAGGATCATTAAGGAGGAGTACACGTGGGCACACACCATTCCTCCTGAGGTGAGGGACATCCGCCTGGTCAGGATGTGTCTGGGAATCTGGACCAAACTGAGGCACGAGAGGAAGATTAACTGTCTCAAACAGAAGTGCCTCTCCACCCGGACTGTCTAGTGCCTCCCCTGCCCTGCCCTGCCCTGCCCTGCCTCCACCTCTCACTGACTGACTCCTTGGTGGTAATACTAGTGAAGGAATGAACAGCTTGGTTGCTAGATGATCACCTGTGTGGGTTTAGTACTTGATGAAACACATGAAAAGCTTAAGAGGTGTTTGAGTTATATATTGAGCTCAGTTATACTTATTTACTGCCAATAACTATCTTTTTCACCCATGGAAAGCTGTGAATGTTAAGGATAACTGCCTTTCTGCCTCATGTTGTGAGGTGCAGCTGCCCTACATTCCTGCCACGCCATTCCATGCTTGGGAAACACAAATACTCATCCTCTTTCAATGTTAAGATCTGATAATATAAAGGTTTAAGGCTTATCAAATATTTGTGTTTAAGAATGATGTTCAGAATTAGAGAACACAAACACAAAGGGAAGATAGTATCCAGTAATAAGGAAGTTTGGTTCAACACTATAGTTCCTCATAGTGTTCCAGCATGAAGTACTCCTTAGTAACACACTACTCTAAAACAACTACAACTACATGTGTGTAAGAGTTACCTAATGTGTGGTGTGTTTCAAAGGTTGGTTTTGTTCTCAGCAATCTTCCAGCCTATGCATAGCCTGTTCTTTAGACCCCTCATTTTCCTTAATGTTCAGCTCCATGTAACCTGAACAGCAGCAGCAGCAACAGCACACATGGCAATGAAGGTGTTACTGCTGCTGATACAATGTTGCTGCTTCACCACCCTGCCATCCTCCACGGTGTGTTCTGTAATGCTCAAACTAACATGCCATGAGTCAGTGTATTAAACACCCACCAGGACATATCAAACAACAATCCATAGATATATAGTATATATATACATGATTAATGTAGATGATTTAATAGGTACACAGTACCTTGGATCATAAATATGGCATGTAATTATATACATCAAATGTTTGCATGCATATTGTTATAATTACAATTGGTGCTGTTACATAAATTGGCATAATTAGTGTTATTACTAAGGAAGTATTGAAAATTTAAATACATACAGGGTAAAATACATTCAATTAAAATGTTACCAAATAAAAATGTTTAAAAAAGTAAAAATATGCAAATAAAACCTGCATAGTGAATCATAATTGGACTTTTCTGTTTCTGTTCACCAATCAAAAGTGTTTTGATTCATAAGTATTGATGTCATACAAACTATGTAACAAAAAATATATACGTATATTTCAAATAAAATAATGAGCCAATACACACAGCTCTCCTATTTTAATGTTTGTCATTGTAGAATCTTTGGTAATGCTAACCTCAGTGAAACGAACCAGAAAAAAAAGTATCAATATATTTCACTGAGTTGTCAGTCATGATAGACACACAAGAAGCTTCAGTGATAAAATAAATCTATCCCTCTTGTGTTGTGGGTGATGAATAACAAGGATTTACTCACTCTGATTTGAATAGAAAAATACATGATTGGATAGTCAGTTCCTAACTCTCTATGTCTGTAACAGCTAATGCCAACATCCTCCTAACTTTAAGCATCTACAACCAGTAGCTTCTATGGCACAGGCATATTATAATTTATATATATATATATATATATATATATATATATATATATATATATATATATATATATATATATATATATATATATATATATACATATATATACATACATACATACATACATACATACATATATATATATATATATATATATATATATATATATATATATATATATATATATATATATATATATATATATATATACACACACATACATACATACATACATACATACATATATATATATATATATATATATATATATATATATATATATATATATATATATATATATATATATATATATATACACACACATATATATATATATGTATATATATATATATATATATATATATATATATATATATATATATATATATATATATATATATATATATATATATATATATATTCAACACAGTTTTTATCAAGAGAAATTAATGCTACCACAGAAAAGGAGGGAAAGCCAGGTAAAGCCCAGGTGAAAATGCATTAACAGGAGGCATTTGGTGCATCAACCTAACTATGGTGTCAAGAGTGGCTGTCACAGGTGTGTGGAGTTTTGAGGTGACTATAGTGTCATATCACTGTATTGCTACTGAGAATGTTATGAAGCCTAGTCCATCGAGGGGGGGGGGGAGAGGAGGGTGGAAATGCATCTTTACATCTTCATACCTATTGTCTGAGCCACCAAAAGGGCAAATACAAAATATAGAGCTAAACGGGTGAACATAACTTGGAAGGTTTTCATCACATGTATCGGGGACGAGCGTGGAATGTCTACGAGGGAACCAAGACCCAATCAATCCGTCTGAGTAAGTATAACACAGTCCTGGGAGCGTCCAGCAACACAACACAACACACCATTCCTCACACACACACACATGGGAAATATTTCTTGTATAATTCTTTCTTGAGAATCCCAGTTTTTTTAATGTTGACGGTGGCTGGGCTTAGATGACAACGGCAGGTGACTTCAGTAACAAAACACTACACTTGTTAAGGGACAATACGTGCATAAGTCTCCCTGGCATGGTATTAGCGTAACTCCTAATATATTGCTATGAGGAAGGAAGGAAATGAACACGATGAGATGAAACCAATGAAGATTAACTTTCAAATGATGATCCATTATAACGTTGGGGCTTTGATATGTAGTACAAACCTATGAATGGAGGACTCATACAATGCATATCACGTAGGACAGCTACCCACAACACACCACCACCACACCACCACCAGGCAGGAGACTGCTAACACCACCTCACACCTCACACCTCACACCTCACCCGGATGTACCTGTAAGGATGCTGCTTATATAGTGTATAGTGGGGGCACGGCACAGCAATTCACCTTGAGGTGACTTACTCAACAGACAGACTAGTGAGGCTGAATGGTTGGGGAATACTGATCTTGTTATCATCACTTCATGTTGGAAGAAAATATGTAAATATATATAACAAGGAATACAACTTCATGGAACAGAACCACCAATGTCTTCAATGTAGTAAAACAGCACGGAATATATATATATATATATATATATATATATATATATATATATATATATATATATATATATATATATATATATATATATATATATATATATCCACACTGTCATCTATAAATTAGCTACGGAACACATTCCTGCAACTTGTATTCTTGTGTCTTTTCCAAACAGTAAATGCACAATCCTTCACTAATCTCACACACACACACACACACACACACAGTAACTCGTGGATATGCCATTCAACCTAACATGTGTAGTCGGCGAGTCCTGTGCACACACCTCACCTCACCTCACTCCTTCACACACATGCAAATTCATCACAAGCAGTAAGCTATATCAAGTTACACTCAATTCCATTACATATATCTCATCTACCTATTGCTATGTATAGTATATCTTATAAAACAAAAATAATTAGAGTGACAACTGGCATTTAAGATAAAAATATATTTTTTGCCTTCTGTGAACTAGATTACATCTTACTTGCAGTCAAATGTTTAGTCTCGGGTTGGTTGAGGACTGCTCGCGTACCACTTCTCTCGTCTCTCGGGAAACAGCGGAGAGGAGTGAGGGACAGGAGGAGGGACAGACAGACAGACGGCAAGTGTAAGTGTCAGGTCACGAGTACAAGAATCCATACAGTACTTGTTCCCAAAGGAGTTGGCGAGGGGGAGGGAGACACGGGCCAGACATTTGTGCACTCTTGGCTAGTGTGAAGTGAGCAAGTTGAGTGTTACAACGTTGTATTGTGATGAGATGGAGAGCTGTACTGGGAGACAAGTGACTGCAGTAGGAGTTACATACACACTCAACAAAGTATAAGTCAACTTGAGGTGACAGAATGGCCATTTGACTAGAGCTTTAAGCTCACATGCCACACAAACGTCATATGAACAGCTTTTAAGCCTTATAAATATCCTACCTGCTCATAATAAAAACATTTCACTATCATTGGTGTTAAGCAAAAATGTAAAAGATAGTTACCTACAAAAAAGTAGCTATGATTGAAGGTATAAAAACTTAAGTGGCTGCAGGTTCCGTACACCTGTAAGCGTCCATAGAGGTGAGGGAATGAGTATTCAGGGAGTTAGAACCACCTCACCTCACCTACTCTCAAGATAGTCTGTTCAGAGAATTAATCACTTCTTCATCTCAATATAAACACAACACTTCATAAAAACTTAAGCATTTCCATTTAAACCATACATTACGTGCTCAGGTATTGCTGAACGAATGCCAATGGAGTCTTCACAACACGCTCAGCACACCACCACACCACACCACACACACACACACATACACACACACACACTCTTTACTCTTACACCCTACAGCTCCTGTCTCCCTACGTCCACTGGTGTTCCTCCTGCACCCGCTGGAAGCATTCCTCCATAAAGTGATACTGAAACACAAACGTATGAATCAAAAGTTTTTTGTTTAATGCCCGGCCAACGGCATAAAAAATGATATAAAAAAATCACACTTAATTGCTGGTTACCATAAAAAAGGTCATAAAAAAGTGATACCAAATACATACTTACTTACTGGCATTACACACACTTTAATTAAGGTGACACCACACTTCATGACTGTCAGTGTGAGCATACTTGAACATCTTTACTACAAAGCTCTCAAATCACAAGATAGAAACTAGACAGACTCGTCGTGTGGAAGAGAAAGTATAAATGATGTTTTCCGAGTAGGTCAAAACAGACAAATAGTGAAAATAATGATGTAGTATAATAAGACTAGATAGAGTACAGAGTATATACTTACATAAGGTGTGAAGATCTTGACCCATCTGATGAGGTCTTCAGTTTGCCGGTACAGGAAGCAGAATGCCATCGCCTCGTCATCTACTTCATACTTCTCGATGGTTGACCAAGCAAAGTCAATGATCTGACTCTGGAAGTGACGGGAAAATAAACACTTATTGACATTATCCTTATCAAAGATGCGATAAATAAAAATTTTCATTCTACCTCTAATTATGTCTACAAGCTTAATGTACAAAGTGTAACACATAAAGTTTCTACACCCTCTTAGTCTCCTTATAGAACCAGCCCTTAGTTCCCTTGAAGCGTTGTCAGTACCTGCAGTGATCCGTCCTCTTTACACGCCTGCAGCCTGAAGGACTTGTAACCCACGAAGGACACCACATGACCCTTCTTCCTGGAGTCACAAGGGCAGTGAGGGAACACTATGTCTCCATAACCTTCACAACCTCGCACCACCTGAAACACAACACCACAACAACAACACCACTTAATTACCTGCGACACAACAACACAACACAATTCAACTCAACTCAATTACCTGGAACACAACACAATGCAACTCAATTAACAACACAACAACACAACTCAATTCATGTTTAGGGTTCGGAAAAGATGATGTATATTAATAGTGTGTGCTGTATGTGTGAGCCTCCGCAGACATTGCCTTGTGTGATAATAATAATAATAATAATAATAAAAGGTTGATTGATAAGAGAAAATGCAGACCAAGAGCTGAAAATACACAATAGGGAGGAGTATACAAATTAAATGGAGTTAAACAATAATAACAATAATAGTATTAATAATAAATAATAATAATAATAATAATAATAGTAATAATAATAAATAATAATAATAATAATAGTAATAATAATAAATAATAATAATAAATCAGTACATAAACTTAGTACTATAGTGTATATCTCTAGAGTATTCATGACCGTACCTGTAGATACTGTTCCTTTCTGGCCACGTCCTGCAGTGCCTTCAGCTGGTACAGTTGATCCGTGGGCTTGACGTGACCTCGGTTCACATCCTCCACGGCAGTCCAGAAGAGCCAGGTGTGTGCTACGTCATCAGAGCCACAGAGCCGCAGCTGAGGGGGGAGAGGAAGCGGGATGGTTAGTGACACTTCAGACTTACTTCACTCACCTCCTTCTCACTCCCTTCACTCACCTGCTTCTCACTCCCTTCACTCACCTGCTTCTCACTCATCGCACTGACTTGTATCACCACACAAACTGACCTCACAAAATGAGTCTCTATTTCCACACATACTCCTATATTAGTGCTTCATGGTAGACTTATAAACAAAATGGTATAGCTGTATCCACCTCTCTGTGTGGGTTGAATATCCATCGGTGGATACACAGGCAGGTGGCAGTGGCTGTGCTGTAGTTTTGGATGTACAGGTTGTGGGGAAACTCATCATCACTGATTTTACGTTCTGAAACACAACACAACACAAAATGATGACGTACAATAATTCTTGATATGCTTAAAATATCCAACCATTAATAACAGGTGTTTGGATGTAACAGAAAGTAATGAGTAACATGAATATAACACTAACAAACAAGACCTTCAATACAGCTTGAAAGTACAGACACTCACCAAAGTTGTACTCCACAATTTCGAAGAGGGCGAAACACTTGGCAGTCTCAGGTGGAATGTTGATCTTCTCCACCACAGCTTGGTACACCTGGTGGGCCAAAACATTCTTGGCCTGCGTCACTGTCACCACACTCTTGTCCGGCAGCAACACCTTCAGGTCAACGCGGATACTGTTGCCCTGGACCAAGGAAATGAAAGTGTGATGATCCTCGGGTTTGTTAAAGTGTGTTTACACATACATACATACTTTGAACTGTTTTGTGTGTGTGTGATTTATGGACAAGCTAATCTTATCTTGGGAGAAGAGGAAGATCAAAAGAATACTGTTGCCCTGACTAAGGAAAAGATAATATTTGGGTCTGTGTTAAAGTGTGTCTAGACATACATACTCTGAACAGAAGGCGGTGGTACAGTGGTCTAGCGCTCGGGTATGCAAGCCTAGGGTCCCTGTTCTGAATCCCCATTATCCGCTGGTCACTTTTCATTCTTTGATATCACCGCCGACTGGCCAAATATTACCCAAATTGCTGCCATACTGTCTTCAGACGGAACTTACAATGTTGATATGCATCTGAGGCTGTAGTAGCAGTTAGCCTCACTCGTTCTCAACATATTCAAGAGAGAACGTAAACATTCGAGACGTCACTTTAAAAATATGAAAACCTACGACAAATAACAGGTGAGGCAAGTCCATCTGTGCCTCAATAAACCTACTGGTGCCAACGGTTAATTGATATAGAAATGTGTGGATAACCTAACCTAACCTTGGGAAAAGAGAAAGATAAAGAAATAAATATTAATTCCTCAATAAATACTGTACTAAACAATAAATCATGATAACAAATAATACATAACACAATATATATACTACCATTCACACCAAAACAAGTTAAATAACACATAATAAAATAATAACAACCACATGTAACTTTTCCCTCTAACATAACAATACATAATACAAATACAACCTATGTATCACTAGTCATACCAAACAGATTAAATAACACATAACAGAATAATAACAACCACATGTAACTTTTCCCTCTATAACATAACAATACATAACACACACACAAAAAAAAAAATAATAATAATAAAAATAAATAAATAAATAAATAAATAAATAAATAAAATAAAATGAAAAGAAAAAAATATCAATGCCTCAATAAATCATAATACCAAACAATTCATAATACAATAAATATACAACTATCAACACCAAACAAATGAATTAATATCAGATAGGTGTAACATTTCCTTTAACATAACATAAGCAGTAGTAGAAGAAGCATAGTGAGGTTCTCTTATCACTAACCTGGTGGTCGTCTGAGTCATTGAGGAAATCCTGCATGATGTCACTCTCAGCTATCACCCTCACGGCACACACTTTCTCAAGGTATAACTCCAACCCTCTGCGTCGACCATCAAGCTGCTGCTCTGAAAGTCTGATCAAGGAGAGTTAAGCATTATTATTATTATTTTTTTTTTATGAGTATGTGTGTGTGTTTGTATGTCTTAAATAGATGATTTTTTTTGAACAGGTAATTTCTGAAGTTCAGCGGCATAACTGTTTGAGTTGGTCTGAACAAGAGGTTGAATTTGCAGTGTATTATATATGTAACAAGATATCGATTGAGTCATCTTACGAATCTTTACCAATAATAATAATAATAAACTAATACTCTGTGAATTATCAGCATCTATTTATATATTAATTTTCCCCTTCCTCCTCCTCCTCCTTCTAACGCTACAAGACACGAGGCAACTTACGAGAACGGCCATTTCCCAGGAAGCTTCGGGAAATTAAAATCCATGAACTCCCTCTTGAGATTATTATGTAGATTTGAGAACTCTCTGTAGCGGCGCGCACACAGGTGTCTGCCGGCCATATAGATATTGAACACTACATACTTATCACCTCCGGCCTCTATGTAGGAGTAATCAGGGATGGAGATTGGTAATGATCGCTTTTCGCTGTAGTCTATGTAGGAGAAGCCTGATGTCTCCTCACTCGGCTCCAGCCTCTCTGCCTCCTGAAGGGGAAACATAATTATTACTGCCTCAAGTGGGGAAAAAATGGGAAAGAAAACAATTATCTCTACCTGAAGTGGAAAAGAAGTGGAAAATAACAATTATTATTATCTGAAGGGAAAAAAACAACCAATTATTACCTCATAAAGTGTAATATTGTCTCTACTAATCATAAATTGTCCATAACAGTTAAGTAGTCATTTTCACCTCTCTTTCAACATTAAATTCCTAACAATATGATGGAAAGTTTAGGTAAAAATGACAATTAAATATAAATAAGAAGTATGATTTATCCAGCATGAATAAACACGAGTAAGAGTAACATTCTCACCTTCCTTGAGACTGATATGACGGTGAGTCTGAGGACATCTCCGCCTTGCTTGATTAACTCCACCACATATCGATGTTCCGCACCCTCCACGTTCACCCCATTGCTGCAACACAACACAACACAATCACTTCAAACCTCTCACCAAACACATGATTCACAACACAACACAACACAACACAATCACTACAAACCTCTCACCTAACACATAATTATTGGCTGTAACACACGGGAAAATATAAGTAAATGACGTCTAGGGGAAAAAAAAAAAAAATTAGATAAACTGAATAGAGATTAAAGTTCATAATTAACCTAACTTTTGGAAACTGTCGCCAATATTTCCGAAGACAATACTAACTTGTCTAAATTGGCACAAACGGATTATTTTTGCAACACTATGTATGTTTCTATATGCTATCGCCATCATAGAATTATAAAATACTGCTTATTATCCACTAATTCATCCATATTAATCAGTCGTTCTCTTAAAGATGTCAATTAGGTTAAGGTTAAGGTAAGGTAAGGTAAGGTAAGGTAAGGTAAGATAAGGTAAGGTAAGGTAAGGTAAGGTAAGATAAGGTAAGGTAAGGTAAGGTAAGATAAGATAAGATAAGGTAAGGTAAGGTAAGGTAAGGTAAGATAAGGTAAGGTAAGGTAAGGTAAGGTAAGGTAAGGTAAGATAAGGTAAGGTTAGTATAGGTTAGGTTAAAGTTAAGGTTAGGTTAGGTTAGCAGAGTACGGATCATTGGTTTCCTTAAGTAAGTTTGATATGAAGTATTCGGAAGCCTAATAGGGAAGAATACACCCTTGTCTTGTCAATAATAACTCCCCGAACCAACGTAAGTATAGTAAGCACAGCGTTGAATAATTACAACACTCGTCACTCACACCCAGGCAAAGAAAGGGAATAATTTACATTACATAGAATCTAAATTTACGTTACATAGAGCGGCTACATATGCTAAGGACATGAATGGATTATCAGATTATCGGATGAATGCCTCGCGTACTTAGAAAAACATGCAAGTTAGTGTTTCGGGTCAAAATTTAATTGAAACATCACCTATAGTAAAAAGACAAGCAAAAAAATAAGAGTGTAATTTATCACTACATATATTTTCTTCCCAAAACAATCATGAAAAACATATTAGATACACAACCTAACTTTCATTTCCTAAACCCGGCTGACAGAACCTTACCAAAACATTAATTCCTATCTAAACCATCTCCTGTTAGCCATTAAAGTAAAGGAAACGAAGGGAATGGTCACTTAAACATAAAAAAAATCACCATATATCCTAGAACTTCACCTAATAATACCCCAAAAAGAAGAAAAACATATAATTGAATATATAAAAAGAAAATAACAGTCTACCAGCGATACCAATGATGAATACAAATTAAATTAGTCTACCAGCGATACCAATGATGAATACAAATTAAATCATCAATGTAATAGCTTCAAAGAGGAAATAATAGTGTTAGGAATGTATAGTGATGATAAATATTACTCTCCCTTCAGGCTAGGTTAAGTAAGGTTATATTGAATTCAAAATACGAAATTATACTACCAAGCTTAATTATAGACTTTATATACACTTTAAATTAACCAATAACATTAAATAATAGCATTGAGAACGTATACTAATAAGAAAAATAAGAAAAAGGTTAAGTAAGGTTACATATTGAAGTCAAAATCAAATCACACTACCAACCTTCATTATAGACTTAACATATACTGCAAAATAAACCAAACAAACATGAATAACACCAACAGTAAAGTAAAATAATCAGAAAAAAAAAACAAATAAAAAAAAAATCACTCCCACCTTACAAATCGAAGTGAGAAAAATTAACCTACACAACACACACACATAAATAAAACACATACATACATAACAACTAGCACATACATTACTTACACTTCTAATATCCGATCTCCTTTCCTAATACCCGCTTGCTCTGCCGCTCCTCCTTCCAATACTGCAGATACATGCTGAAGAGGCGGGTATAGGTCACCATTAATAGGCCTCCATTGACCTCCTTCGCTGACCTGACCTCTCACGTTGAACCCAAAGCCTGTATCTGTCTTGTAGATGGTGACGACACGAGGGCCGGGGTTGAATTGGTTCATGGTGGGAGTGAGTTTGTTTTCACTGTCTCTCTCTCTGCCTCTCTCTCTTAGCCATGATACCTGTGTAAGCTCACCTGCCAGCTCCTAGTCTAGCCCTCCCTCTTCCTCTTCTTCTTCTTCTTCTCTTCTTCCTATCTTCTCTCCTAGGTTTATTTTATTTGTATTGTATGTTTTTTGGTGTATGTGTTTATATATCTTGTTTGTTGTATTTGTTATTCATGTGTTTTTTCGTTTTTTTTCTCTCCCTCCTTCTCTCTTCTCTTGGTTTGGTTTGTATGTGTTTATGTTGGTGTTTTATGATTACATTTGACAGATAGGATAATTTAACGTTTGTATTTATGTAAGTGTGTGTTCTCTCTCTCTCTCTCTCTCTCTCTCTCTCTCTCTCTCTCTCTCTCTCTCTCTCTCTCTCTCTCTCTCTCTCTCTCTCTCTCTCTCTCTCTCTCTCTCTCTCTCTCTCTCTCTCTCTCTCTCTCCCCAATAAACATAAAAAAGTTTTTGGGAGTATATAAGCAAATAGTAATAAGAACACACACACACACACACACACACACACACACACACACACACACACACACACACACACACACACACACACATATATATATATATATATATATATATATATATATATATATATATATATATATATATATATATATATATGGGTCAAACTACATGCAAGTTAATGGGTTTATGTCCTACATTTTTTTTTGTATCTCTCACGTTCCTGAATCCGCAGGTGTGGATTAATTATGCAACACATGAATCATAAATAAATACCACATGACATACAAGATATGAACATATAATCATAAAAAACAAATTATAAATATACGTCTTGCAAGTTTGAAGATTACGTTTCGACTCTTTATGTTATCATTACACATAAAAAAGGACGTATATATTCATAACCTCACATGAATCGTGATACATTTAATTATACTCCCACGGTAGAAGGTTTAATTAAGGTGGATAATTATAATGTAGTAGGGACGAGAAACCCCTTTCCTCTTCTCTACCCTCCTTTCACTAGTATATACGTCTCGACTCTTTCTATTATCATTACACATTGA
>JAXIVD010004988.1:0-2500 GCA_036785275.1 Cancer borealis | reverse complement strand
CTCTTAAACACAGTAGGAGATTCTAACACCTTCCTACAACACTTCAAAGCAACTCAAAAAAACAGAACAGGAGTATAGAATCACCTTGCAGTACACCAACACAAACATAATAACACCACCTTGAAAACAACACCGTCCTTGAAACACACGACGAACGCAACACAAAGGGAAGGAAGAAAATGTATACTTGAACTCAATAAACATAGACGTGAAAAGAAAGTTGTGGGGAGTGTGATATAATTTCCACTCATAACCTCCGCGACTTATTTCACAACGAGTAGGAGAGAACGAAAATAACTCTCACTGAACCCTAATAACCTTACTGAACCTTACTGATAAATAAGAAGTAAGAGTACAAAGGAAGAACAAACATAATTAACGATAGAAGAACAATGAAAAAAAATAACAAGGAAAAATAAGAAATAACAAAATGAATAAAAAACCTAACCTAACCTAATTAAAAGAGAGGGAAATGGGAAAAAAACTGAAATAGGAAACTAAACTGAGGAGGAAAATAGTATAATCTTACTTCATATCACCTGAACTTACGAAGAAAAGCAAAATTCTCCTACAGTTTATTATTCAGTGTCCTTGGAAGCTGACTAAGCGAAGAATGTTGGTTCCGCGTTCACTATACTCAGAAAACAAGAGAACAACGATGCAGTGATGGGCGGGAAAGTGAGAGAGAGAGAGAGAGAGAGAGAGAGAGAGAGAGGAGAGAGAGAGAGAGAGAGAGAGAGAGAAGAGAGAGAGAGAGAGAGGTCAGTCAGCATCCATGATAGAAGGAAAAAATAACAAAGAAATAGCAAAACATTATTTACGACACGCTCGGAGGAAGGAAAAAAGAATAAGAAAATGCGCAAGAATGTCAAAAAGAATGAAGGAAAATAAACAAATAGCTACACGATAATAAACATGACACTCAACATTGGATAAAAAAAAAAAAAAAAAAAAAATAGATAAAATATAAACATGTTCTAAACTTAATTAATTCACGATAACATGTATTATTTCCTTATACTTTTTTTGTTTTTAATCTCTTATCGAGGGAAACTTTCATCACTACTACCATTACCATCACCACTAAACTATTTTCAACATATAGGTGTCATATATACGTAAATTTAACACCTACACCCTGTTTTCTTTAAGGACATATTTTTCTTTTTTTAAGTGTTCGTATCAGTATTTCCTCTTTGCTTTTCAAGACGGTGTAAGGCGGTCAGTTTCCTTTCCTTGTAGGCAGAGAGAGAGAGAGAGAGAGTGAGGGGTTTTTACTATTGCTTTATTATTGCGCACACACACACACACACACACACACACACACACACACACACACACACACACACACACACACACACACACACACACACACACACACACACGAATGAATCATAGTTTTCAGGAAATACATATCAAGGAAACACAATTTAGATAAACCAATGGAACTCAATCTTACACACACACACACACACACACACACACACACACACACACACACACACACACACACACACACACACGAATTAATCATAGTTTTCAGGAAATACATATCAAGGAAACACATTAGATAAACCAATGGAACTCAATCTTACACACACACACACACACACAACACACACACACACACACACACACACACACACACACACACACACACACCGAATGAATCATAGTTTTCAGGAAATACATATAAGGAAACACAATTAGATAAACCAATGGAACTCAATCTTACACACACACACACACACACACACACACACCACACACAAACACACACACACACACACACACACACACACACACAACACACTTAACCCTCTCCTTCATCGCCTTCTACAGGATGGCAGACAAGTACAAGCACAATGACTGGGAGCTGCGATCCTTCTCGTCTGGAAAGCTCAAAAAATCCTCCTCGGTGGAGATCCTACTAGGAGCTGACCCAACACGCGGTCGTCTCCTCGCTACCTCTCCGATATCCTACAACGGGAGGGTCACCAGCCACAATATGAACGGATCAGGGCGTCCTACTACTACTGCAGGACGACTACTCTTCCTCCTAACGCTGTGCCTCCATCCGGTGGCCTCCCCTTCCCCCTCAGTGCAAAACGGTAGTGTTGGTAAAGTCCCTGTGAGTGTTCTAAGACCGTGCAAGGGATGAAGGAGAAGGAAACTATAGTGAAGCCAGATGTCACATGGGTCAAATACATCCTTAAAAACAGTACACGTGCCAGTGCCAGTGCAGAAAGCCCAAACCCTTCTTCTCCCCTTATGACTCCACACCAGTGCCAAAGGAGAGTGCCAGGCCTTATCCGCCTCCCTCACAACACTCCCACGCACGCCACTTTCCTAAACTTAAGAACGTGAAGGATAAAGGGAGTCATTTAACCCGTTTGGTCACCTCCCCCAAGCCTGAGTACCAGTCCCCTGTTGGCACTCCCAGGGGCACTCCTCGGGGCACGGGGGGCACGCACAAAGGGCACGCAATTATAGAAAGAGA
>JAXIVD010004987.1:0-27500 GCA_036785275.1 Cancer borealis | reverse complement strand
ACACATGTCCACATGCCACCCATCCATTTCTTACGGGCGTAGAGCGGACAGTGCATTGGTGCCCGGCTACTCCTCATACTCCCCGCTCAAGCGTTAGGCATCAATGGATACCTTCACATGCCCCCTCCCTTCATTGCAACAGGCAGAGTGGACGGGTGGGTGATTGCCGTCACCGCCATCTGCACATACAGCAGAGCCTGATTCATGTGTGAGGGTGTGAGGCCAGCACCACCATCCCTCCTCCCGCTACATGTTAAAAATTCCTCATTAAGGCCAACGGTCCTCACTCACTCACTCAGGCTCACTCAAACTGTGTCCTCACCACCCACCTTGCGCTTACAGACGGCCAAATAACACCAAACCGTGCGATGATGTCACCTGCAGAATCGCACACGGGTAAGAATCCAATGCACCGTCGGTTTAAGACACAATTATTAAATCACGAACACCGTCAGAGGATGCCAGCTGGAGCCTCGGAGCGGCACACCACCACTTCACGACTGTTAACTTTCCACTGAGTGTGTCTGATTCCCGTGATGGTGAGGGCGAGGTTGGCGCATAGCGCATGTGGAGGTGCCAGCTGCTGGTTTAATAACATTATTTTTTGACACCCTCGGAGAGGGACGCTCTGTATCTCATCATGTGTTTGATGCAGATGGTTGTTCTTTTGAAGTACAAGAGAGCTAACATGTTACTGTTTGGATACATGTCATCTTGCCGCACCCACCAAGAAAGACGGAAATTAGATTGACAAGAGCTCCCGCTTGTTTCCCTACAAAGTTACCACACACGCCCACACACACACATACACACACACACACACACACGCCCACACCTTCCTACAAAGTTACCACACACACACACACACACACACACACACACACACACACACACGCCCACGTCCACACCTTCCTACAAAGTTATCATACACACACATACATATCTTAAATATAAAAGGTGTATTGTAATTCATTTTAGCATTTATAAGGAGATGAAGAACAAACGGATGTTCCTGTCTCCTCCCACATCTCCCCGTCATCCCACCTCTCCTCCCTCTCCTCAAAAAATTTTTACGAATATCTCTTGTATTACGCTTGGAACTTTGATTTAATGCATTGAAACATGTCTCCTGGAAACTGTACAAGGCTCTCTCTAACCTTCACAGTGATCGCAGGGAGAGTATACCAGACTCTTCCTAACCAAAATACCGAATCAGGCGACATATGTCACCTCCTTATTCATGGGACCTGTCATTGGCTGACCGCCAGTGAACCGTCCCTCATCTTAAGAGAATACTTACTCAGTTTTGAACCGTAAATGTTTGTATGTTTCTCTAATTTACTCATTACTCATTAGGCTTGGAGGGGTGAGGGAGGTGTGGAGGGATGGAGGAAAGAATGAGGTATCTCTCCATGTTTTCATTTTCTCTCCCTTTCCTCCGGTGATGGAGATATAGAGGAAAATGTCTCTCCTTCTCTCTCGCTTTCATTTTTTTCTCTCATTTTTCAAGCCAAAATGTTTTAACTTTTTTGTAATTTACTCATTACTCATTAGACTTGGAGAGACTTTCTTGGTATGGAGAGATGGAGGAAAGAATTACCTATCTCTTCATACCTCACTCTTTTCTTTCCTCTATCTACTTTATGAGATATGGAGGAAAATGTCTCCATCTCTCTCCATTTTTCTCAGTTTTCATCTATGTTAGCCATACATCTCATTTTTTATCTCACTCATTATAGTTGGAGAGACTTTCTTGGTATGGAGAGATGGAGGAAAGAATGAACTATCTCTCCATATATACATTTTCTCTCCCTTTCCTCCGATTTTGGAATTAAGGAAAAAAATAATCCCTCCACCGTTCTAGTCCAAAAAATATTATCCTAGAATTAAGTTTTCAAAATGTTCTTTTATTTTTATAATTTCTGAGGAAAGTAATATATATGGAGGAAATTTGGAGAGATGGAGAGAGGAAAAGTCTCTCCATCTCTCCCTACCTCCCTAACCACCCCCTTCCCTCCATTTATGAGAGATATAGAGGAAAATCTCTCCAGTTTTCCATTTTGAGGTCAATTTTTGGGGTAAATTATTGTTTTATTTCGATGTGGAGAGAATTTGTTCAGGTCTCTCTCTCTCTCTCTCTCTCTCTCTCTCTCTCTCTCTCTCTCTCTCTCTCTCTCTCTCTCTCTCTCTCTCTCTCTCTCTCTCTCTCTCTCTCTCTCTCTCTCTCTCTCTCTCTCTCTCTCTCTCTCTCTCTCTCTCTCTCTCTCTTCAATTTGGTATTAAAAAAATGGCATTATTATTATTATCATTATTATTATTTATTATCATTATTGTTATTTTTAATTATTATTGTACATAATAAAAATAATATTAATAAAAGAATAATTTAATAGCAACAATTAAGCATTATAAATATTAATAGATTATATATATATATATATATATATATATATATATATATATATATATATATATATATATATAGAATTATTATTATTATTATGATTATAAATATATACATATATAAATATAATTATTGTGTGTGTATGTATGTATGCATAAGTGTGTATGTATGTATGTATAAATGTGTACGTGTGTGTGTGTATGTGAAATAAAAAAGGATATAAGAATTTGTATATTAATCATAGTAGTAGTAGTAGTAGTAGTAGTAGTAGTAGTAGTAGTGGTGGTGGTGGTGGTGGTGGTGGTGGAGTAGTAGTAGTAATAGTAATAGTAGTAGTAGTAGTAGTAGTAGTAGTGGTGGTGGTGGTGGTGGTGGAGTAGTAATAGTAGTAGTAGTAGTAGTAGTGGTGGTGGTGGTGGTGGAGTAGTAGTAGTAGTAGTAGTAGTAGTAGTAGTAGTAGTAGTAGTAGTAGTAGTAGTGGTGGTGGTGGTAATAGTAGTAGTAGAAATAATAGTAGTAGTAATAATAGTATATATATGTAATTCAAAATAGTCTGACCTTCTTTCTGATCTCACACACACACACACACACACACACACACACACACACACACACACACACACACACACACACACACACACACACACACACACACACACACACACACACACACACACACACACACACACACACACACACACACACACACACACACACACACACACACACACACATCCTGGCCCAGAATCTCCAAATTTTGAAATGCGCCTTGCTAGAAATATATCAATAGGCCTAAAAAATGTTCATAGAGCCTTAGTGTATTACGTTTTTTTCATCATTATTAATTAGGATTAGGGAGGGTGGGATTATAATTTTTTATTATTATTATTATTATTTATTATTTTTTTACATTAAAATGGTACCAGCTAAGGGAAAAAAAATGAAGGTTTGGTATATTGATTCCAAAATATATAGACAAAATAATATTGTCTGAACTTCACCTTCCGAGAGAGAGAGAGAGAGAGAGAGAGAGAGAGAGAGAGAGAGAGAGAGAGAGAGAGAGAGAGAGAGAGAGAGAGAGAGAGAGAGAGAGATAATTATTGAAATAGTATAACACATTCTCACCAACGAAGTAAATAAATAAGCTTATATATGCTTTTAACCCAAAAGGTAGACACCTGCCGTATCTATAAGCGATCACTCTAAGGATACGGCATTCGTTAGGTTCTGGTTAGACTAGGTTAGGTACGGTTTGATTCGGTTATATAAGCTTTTTATATTTTATTACCCAAAAGTTAGGCACGTGCCGTATCTATAACTAAGCACTTACAGGTACAGCTGCCGTACCTGTAAGCTGTGTCAACAATAAATGCAGTATCTTCCTTTTATTTTACATAATCTTGATGCAAACTGAAAATGTTACGTCAATATAATTTCTCATTTTTTATTTTATTTGAAAACAACACAACCTATGCATGCTATACTTAAAAAAAATAATATCAATCTAATGCGTAGCCATAGTAAAAGTGAATCTATTATACATTTTCTTCATCAATTCGTATATATTTCCCCATCACACATTTAGACAGAACGATATTATAGCGTATAATCTAATAAAATAATGCGTAGTCATAATAAAAGTGAGTATATAATCGAAATAGCGGTAAGAAGCAAGCATTTTTCGTAATATCTGGCGTGAGCGTAGTGGCGCAAACTCACCGCCTAACATAAAAAATTATATATATAACTTGGTTGTTTTAGTGATTATTTAGATTTTAATGGATGGTTATAATTGTAAAAGAATTATTAATCATTATTTTGTGAAGAGTTGAATGTATAACGGTGTATTTACTCATCTGGTTTACTCACCTGCTTGAATAGTTAGTATGAATGTTTTTTTTTATTTATACTGAATAAACATGTTTTAAACGTAATTACTTATATTGTTATCCTGTATTATGTTTAGTATGTGCAATTTTATAATCTATATATGTTAATACATCTGTTTTATTACTATTAACATTATTATGAATATTTACTTCAGTCAATCCTTCGAAAGTCAGTTTTGAACCCAGACTGAAAAATGTATAATATTATCGTAATTATCATCATTATTACAGTGTTTTTAGCGAGTGGCAATTAGTGACAAGATGCTTAAGTGGTTCATGAAGGTGTGGCAGTAACGAGAACTAATAATCATTGAAGGTAAAGTTAATTATATTGTGTGTGCGTGCCTGTGTGTGTGTGTGTGTGTGTGTGTGTGTGTGTGTGTGTGTGTGTGTGTGTGTGTGTGTGTGTGTGTGTGTGTGTGTGTGTGTGTGTGAAAAAGAGAGGAAAAGAGAGCGAGAGAAAAAAAATTCCTTTGTATAACTGAAAAAAAAAAAAAAAAAAAAAAAAAAAAAAAAAAAAATATATATATATATATATATATATATATATATATATATATATACGAAAAAAACAAAAAATATGGAAAAAATAGAAAAAAACGAGAAAAAAAATACATTAAATTGCAGTCTCATGTGCTTTTAATATACGTACATAACCAGTTCCCTGACACACACACACGCACACCTAAACCCCCCCCCCCGACCCACACACACACACACACCGGAACATGGGCGTAGCTAGAGTACATTAAAATTAGTTAGTTAGTTTTCTACATAATTCTCGCTTATTATTGTCAGTCTAGTTTGAATCATTGTATTATAGAATGGATGTACAATTGTTGGAAGGAAATTTTTCTTATTTTTACCTAAAAAAAGTAAAATAAGAAGAATTTATAGGGTTGGAAGGCGGGCATAGGTTAGAAATCACCTCTCATCCCTAGGGAAAAAGTAATAAGTAAAAAAAAAAAAAAAAATTACCTCAAAAATTCAAGATTTTTAAATAAAAAAAAAAAAATTTATTAAATTTTTTTTTTTTAAGGATGAGAGGTGGATGCAGGTGATGAGAAAACATAGAAAAACCGGTTTAGACGGCTCTATGTATGGTAATAAGAGCAGAATATAGGTAATAAGGGAGTAATAATTGGGTTAACATAAACTACCTTGTACAAGCCTCCAGACCATTTGTAGCTTCCTTTTTTTTGCTGATATTTTTAGACTAGGATGTGATCTATATATTTATTTACTTATTTATCTATATAATTATCTAGTTATTTATTTATTTGTCAATTTATCTGTCTCTACAGGTGAAGTTTTCGACAAATTCTCTCTTTCTCCCTCTATTTCTCTCTTTATTTCTCTATTTCTATAAAGATTTATATTCAATTTTTGTTGTTCTTATTTAATCATTAATGTTTGACTTCTATTATTGTCTCATTTCATATATATTCAATGTTTTATATATCTCTAATATCTACTTTAGTTTCCCCTTAAATCCAAACTTGGACTTGAACTTGGGATGCAGAAAATATATGCTTAAACACAACACATCACAAAAATAACTCATTAACGCTACTTTATAAATGATACATGTTATACAATTTATAACAATCTTTTCATTTTATTAGTTTTTCTGTTTGTTTACAAAATAATTCAGGGTCTACAACAGTATCATTCACTCATAAATATGTCTCCTACACATTAATTACTCATTCTAATCACCCTTTTAATATATCATTAAATGCAACATAGTTTTTTTCATATTTTTTCACACCCAGACACACCCTATCACACCACACACAGTCAAATAACTGTAAAATGTATACGAGTCAGTGGTGCTGTTAATTTGGCTAAATAATATAACAAATAGAAGAGGAATTGATAATATGAAACAATTTATAGAGATAATGTAATAAATTTAATATAAAATGTAATTTTGATAAGTAATTTTCCTCTGTTGTGTTTTTTTTAATATCAAAACATTTATAAAATCTCACTCCCCTAACCTCAGTTCCAAGATGGCGGGTTGAGGTGACCATATATATACTTAACTATGTTTTCTTTGTAGAATTTCACCTCCCAGGACGCAGCTAAGGTGGACCTCCGCTGTGGCCAGGCAGCTCCGCTTCTGTGGTGGTGTGCAGGTACGCCAAAGAGTTTGTTCCGGTGCTGCGGTAGCCTGGCGTTGGGGGCACTGTCAGCCATCTGTCCAGCTGACACTTGAAGGAGTCAGTGGATACTCAAGTCAACTCCCTGATGACCTTTGACACAGCATTAAACAGACCCGTTCCTTGTAAATAAATTGTGGACTACTGTTGCTATTCTCTGTGTGGTGGTTTGTGTCCCCTTAATGTAGCATAGACGTCCTTTTCTTGGGTGGTGATTCACTTGGAGTCCTACAGCAGGTACCTCTCCACACATAGATCACTAGGTACCTCTCACGCCGCCTCTGCAGTGAGTACAGGCTAAGGTGGTGTAGACGCTCCCAGTAATCCATCTACTTACCATGATTTCTTACCATGATGAGGGTCTTGCATCCCTCATCAGTCTCTGCTGCATCATCCAACCAGAAGGTCTTGAGAAGTATAGGAAAAACAACGAAGTGGTTGGCTAATGTTAGATGCAGCACAAAACTACCATGGAAAATATCTAACAAAACTCATAGAGACGAGGACCAAGACAATGTGCAAGGAGACGTTTAAAGGCCTGGACAGATTTTGCTGAAATCACTTCTTCAGGGAGAGAATTCCAGAGATCGATGACTCTTACTGAGAAGAAGCGCGATCTAACTTCGGTTGAATGACAGGGCATAAATATTTTTTTACTATGACCTCTTGTACGACCATGAGTCACTCTCTCAAACATATCACATAAACAAGGACACAATCCGGTCATGATCTTCCAAACTAAGATCAAATCAGCACGAAGTAATCTGCCTTTGATGGAAAATAAATTCAATGTGGACAGCCTAACTGAGTAAGGAAAGCCCGCATAACCAACGATTTTCTTTGTCCATCTTCTCTGAATTGATTTCAGCTTACGCAAATCCCCCACATAACCAGTATTCCACAACACACTACCAAAGTCAATAATAGGACGGATGTGAGTATTAAAAACCTGAAGCATAAACTCCGGAGACCTGCAGACAGTACCTCTAAGGATAGAATTAGCAACTCCATTAGCCTTACCACATACTTCAATGATATCATATCTACTATCATATTTACTATCATAGGTCTTTCTAAATGGCAGTGCTTGTTTTAAACCTACTTTCTTAAGGTGTAATTATGAAAAGGTCGAATTTCAAGTCAAATATACTTTTTTTCCCATCTCAAATCCACTTTTCATCCACTTATATTTTCATTTTTACCCTTGAAACCCTCTTTTTTCTACATCAAATCCACTTTTTTCCATCTCAAATCCATTTTTTTCTATCAAATCCACTTTTTTTCTTATTATTCCAGAAATCTACCTTTTTTTTTTTAATCTAATCCACTTTTTTCCACCTCAAATCCACTATTTTTCATATTATTACCACTGAAATCCACTTTTTTCATATTATTACCACTGAAATCCATTTTCACCACTGCAATCCACTTTTTCGCATCAAATCCACTTATAACAGATACCTTTTTGCACCAACAGGTTAATTGCACACCCAGGCAGAATGAAGTAATACAGGACTACTACAGTGGCTACAGGAACTACATAATTGCACACCCAAGGCAGAATGAAGGGAGATTTAGATTAAGGGAAGGTTTCTAAAGGCTATATTAGCTAAGAGTCTCTGTTTCACCCGTTTTTTTTTAGTTTTGATTTTTTTTTGGTTTGTTTATGGTTTTTATTGTGCTTAAATATGTTTTTACATGTTATTCAATGGTTTATAGTGGTTTAATGTCACTATTGTTGTTTATTTAATTTTTTCTATATTTTGTAGTATAAATAAATATCTTTTTATGAAATTAGTGTAACTTGAATATGACAAATAGTTATGTCGAAGCTGATTAGGTAATCTATTCTATGTTTTGAAATATATATCATTGTTTGTCTCTGTCTCATAGACTCTGCCGGACCACTGACATCTGACGGGCCGGTGTAAGTACCAAAACATTTTATCAATTCCTCGCCTTACCTCTTTATCCTCAGCCTTATAATTAACAGGCAAGGTAAAATAAAAAATCTAGTATATTTTACAATCATTAAATACTTGCGTTATTAAGTAATTAGGTTTATTTTGATGTTTGTTTACATATTGTAATGTTAATGTATTTTTTGCAATTTTCAGCAAAACTTGACCATACTTTCGCATAGCGTTGGGTTCATTGAATTTGTTATTTTTTTGTGTTTATTTTGTATAATCAATAGTATTCTAAGGTTTATATTAATTGAGATATAGGGATAATGTTTTTTCAAAATTTTGGTTATTTTCGTAGTTTTTTCAGCTTGTACGGTTTTATTATCATTCATTGTGTGTCTGAAGAATTCTTTATATCTTAACCTATAGTTTAGATTAGGTTAACTAGATTATTAATGTTTCGTTTCTATTTTTGCTATTTTAATTGGTATATTTTGTATTTATTTTTTTCATGAAGTTAATGTGACTTCAATATAAAAAATAGTTATGTAGAATCTCGTTAGGTATCATAATCTATTCTTTAAAATATATATAACTGCTTCACGATGTGTAATAAAAATTCATATTTTCGTTTTATATATACGTCATCGAATACTACTTTTTTTCATTTTTCTAAACCATTAAAATTATTCATCATTCATTATTATTATGTTATTCATTAGATTTCCTTAAACAATCAGGTATAATAAAATATAAGGAACAGTCCTGGATTCCCGTCTTGAAAGGCGGGACTGTTTTCTTGTTTACATCGGCCGCTATGACACACACAACATAGAGACAGAAGGTTAGATATACATAATTAACGCCATTACACTGCTTCATTAAGGTAATTATATATATCTTACCCATTAATTAGGGGTTGGAATGGGTCAGTGGGTGGCTGTAATGAGATATACAAGTAGATGATGATGATTGAAAGACAGGTTAATTTATATAATTACCGCCATTACACTGCATCATTAAGGTATAATTATAAGCTGTACGAGGCTGTTAAGTGACTATATAAAAATAATCTTAAAGAGAAAATACGGTATTATTTTACATTTTCACCAGAATGCTGTAGCGAATATTATCCAAGTGCTTAGAGATACGGCAGTCCTACCCCCTGTGGTCATCCGCTATTGGTACGGCAGTGTGCCTTATTATTGAGCTGGTAAAGCATCTTTCTAGTTATTTTATGTTAGGTATGGTTTGGTTTGGATATATAAGCTTTTTACCCCAAAGCTAGGCAACTGCCGTACCTATATGGGACCACTGTAAGGATACGGCACTCATTATGGTTATAATAGGTTAGGTTAGGTCCGGTTTGGTTCGGTTGAAATATAAAAAGCTTATATAACCGAACCGAACCTAACCGTACCTAACCAAACCTAATATAACTGGTTGCCGTACCCCTAATTGTACAGCTGCCGTACCTCTAATTACTGCCTACTTGTAATGTTGTTTTAAGCTGTTTTATATGCTGTTTAATGCTGTTATATATGCTGTTTTAATGCTACCTTACTAAACATGAAAGGCTTACTCAACAGATACATGAATTCGGGGAGTCAATACGTACATGAATTCTAGGAGTCAATACGTACATGAATTCTAGGAGTCAATACGTACATGAATTCTAGGAGTTAATACGTACATGCATTCTAGGAGTTGACTGTTAGGTTGTATAGAATCATTTAAACAAGAGATTTTAGGAAGAATTATATCTAGTACTTACGCGATGCAATGTTGTCAACTTGTGTCGATGAAAATGTTGCTGAAAGATGTCAACTCGGCCTGTAAGATAAATAATAATAATAATAATAATAATAACTAAGGTCAACAATAGTTCCCCAAGACTCTTATATAAAACACATTTCAACACAACCGCATTAATTACAGTGAAAAATACGAGACACTACAATATAACCAGTGATAATCAACTTAGCTCCCCCACTACCAACACATTTTCTCATTTCACATCAAGAAACATTTTTACCAGTAACTCAAATTGATCACTACACCACAATATCTGTTATCATCATCCTGAGCAATACGAGGCAATACCAGCGCAGTACTTCTACGATATGTACCGTATTGAAGCAGAAGGAGTCGATAAAGGCTATAACACCAGCCAAGGGCGTTAAAATAATTTCTAAGCTCCGAACCTCTGTCCATGAAAAGATGGAGAATCTGCTATTGATGTGGGTGAGGGAGAAGGAGCTTGAGGGAGATACCGTGACGGAGGGTATCACCTGCGAGAAGGCACGAGCCATTTATGCTGATTTGCTTTACATTCTCTTTTATTATGTTTTTATACAATATTTGTTATTTATAAATACATTTTTCTTATTTAAAAACACGTAACAAAAAATTGGGTGGTATTTTCTGGGCTGGAACGGATTAATGGCATTTCAATTAATGCCAACGGGGAAAATTGATTTGATATACTAGCAAATTGAGTTACGAGCTCGGTCACGGAACGAATTAAACTCGTAAGTCAAGGTTCCACTGTGTATATATATTTCTTTTTTTTTAGGTCATAGTGTATGGAACGTTTTGTAAAGTTGATACATACAGTATACATTATTTTCCAGCAGTTAACCTAATCAATAACATCAAGAATCAGGAAGCCCTATCAAAAACACAAGATTTGTCTGCAATTAAGCCAGATTTGCCTGTTCAAACACAACAAGACCTTGGGCACCTTAATGAAAATCTGGATTCTGACCCTAATCTTCAAGACATTATGGTAAGTGTATCAATTTGCCTTGCGGTGGATGTTCAATAATCCCACAACTGTAATCCCACAACTGTAATTCCTGTGTTTCATGAGAGGCTATTATAAGGGAAGGGAAGGGTGGTTGTGAGTCCCCTCCTTCCATGTTTACCTATGTCTCATATGTCACATGGAGAAAAGTATGGGCTGGGAACCCTGCTCTCTGCACATGGGCTATGGGGTATGTGTCTTAATTCTGTATTTATAAATTGATAAAAAAAAAAGAAGATAATGTACAGTTTGTGAATGAGAATATTAACCTTAATTCTTGTTGACAGAGGACCTTGGCACCATGTTGGCACCCTCTTGGCACCCTTGATGACGGGTGTGAGGAGTGCCACGGGAACCACACTAACCTGTGTACAATTATAACTTAACCACTACCACTGCGGCCACCTATAACTCCTGTCTCTACAGGCTGCAACACCCTCAGGACTCACTATTTGTATGTATAGGAAGGTGTGTGTGTGTGTGTGTGTGTGTGTGTGTCTTGTATAGAAGCACTTGTCTTTGGAGGTCATCCCGCCTGACGTAGGGAAGGCCAGGGGTGTCAAGCTGCCTCATCAATATATTGTTTCCTTTCCCCAAACACCCTGATATTTTCCTGCTAACTGGTGGTTGGTTTCCAGGGTGAGCTGTGGGTGGCAGGCAGCTATTGGGTCCAAGGTCCTGACCACCATCAAGACTCTCTGTCCTCGGGGCCAGAATCCATGACCACTTATATCCACCCGGGCCACTACTGCTGCTACAATTTGCTACAACTACTGCTGCTACTACTACTACTGCTACTACTACTTCTACTCATCAAGCAGTGAGGCGTGGTCATCTTGCTTCTCCTATGATATGGTAATAATGTTTGTCTGTCGATTATTGTTCACCTTTACATTCTCCCTCCCTCCCTTAACCTTCCCTCTTGTCCTCAGGTGTGATGGCAGAGTTGACTTGGCGTTCCCAGGGCGTGTGTGTGTGTGTGTAGCTCCATACACATGTACACCAGCGACTTACACAGCAGGAACGACATTGTGGGTGCCGGCCGATGGGTGCCAAGCGGTGTGGCACTGACCAAAGACCACTTGAAGATTTTTATATTATTTATTTTGGGCTAATATCCTTATTTTCATGTACTTGTGCAGCTCTTAACCTTATATCTAATTGTGTAAATATGAAAATAAACAGGAAAATATGTGTGTGTGTGTGTGTGTATTTTAAGTTACATCTTTTATAATATAGTTTTGGGTTCAAAAGAAAAGATTATGTTGAAATATTTTGTACTTTTTATTGTTATTAAAGACAGATACAGAGTTGTAACCACACACACACACACACACACACACATATATACAAGGTGGAGGACTGTGGTGTCTTGATTGTGGTGTTAACATCCTGTGGGGGACATCCTGTGGGTCTGTGGTATATATATATATATATATATATATATATATATATATATATATATATATATATATATATATATATATATATATATATATATATATATATCTGTGTGTGTGTGTGTGTGTGTGTCTATGGTGAGTCCTGGATCCTATGGTTGGTCTTGAGTGGTTCATCTTGATCCTATGGTTCGTTAACATCCTGGATTGTATGGTTCTCCTGGGTCCTATGGTTGGTCTTGAGTGGTTCATCTTGATCCTATGGTTCTGTATCCTATGGTTCGTTAACATCCTGGATTGTATGGTTCTCCTGGATCCTTGTCATTTCTACTCAGTATTGAATATTTAGTTCGTTTTCTAAATGCCGCGTAATACAGAAAATGTTGTTATTTGTCAAGTGACGAATTATACAAATTGTTAAATATATTAATATATAGCGATATTGAATCCCTGCAAATGTATCAATACGTTTATATATATTAGTTACTATAAATATATATCAGTTTTAGTCAAGAAAGTTGACGTGATTTCGTTATAATTAGGTTTAAAGTTGATAAATATTAGCTGGCATCTTAGTTAGAGTCGAGGAGTTCAAGGTCATTAAAGGGTTAATTCTTCTTTTATTATCTGTTTCTCTCTCTCTTCCTCCATTTATCACCTATTTATCTCTTCCCTCATTCGTAAAAAAAAATAATTCAAAAAAAATCGAAAAAAAAACTGTGACATCAGCAGAACGAGACGAATACACAGAGCCAGAAATATGTGAAAAAAGATAAATATTTAATGAGTTAGAGAGCGATAAAGAGAGAGAGAGCAGCATCTGATAAACATTTTCAAACTTTCTATATAATGATTAAAAAATATATTTAGCTCAATATAAATGATAATATAGAGGTTAGGTTAGGTTATTTTAAGATGTAACCCCGTCATGTTTGTAATGTTGCTTGGCTTCAGAAACGCATGAGTGGGTCAGTGAGGTCAGGTCAAGAGAGGTCACATGTCACACTCAATAATCTGCTACCACAACTAAGCTACAATTTGATATTTATTTTATATTTCTATTTATTCATATTAATATATATTTGATCTATGTTAATCTATATTTATATGGAATAGATTTAACACTTGACTTTAGGAGTGAATGAAATAATATGAATGTTATATAATTATTACCTTAACTAACAGTGGTAGTGTGCTGGCCTTGCATTCACTTGGCTGACAGATTACTGAGTCCTCGTCAGACCCGTCATGCTTAAGCTGGGTACTCGGAAGGTTAAGTTAGGTTAGGTTAAGTTAAGTTAGGTTAGGTTAAGTTAGGTTAGGTTAAGGTTAGATTAAGTTAGGTTAGGTTAGGTTAAGTTAGGTTAGGTTAGGTTAGGTTAAGTTAGGTTAGGTTAAGTTAGGTTAGATATTATGCCCTTGCCTGGTCCTCCAATAGCATAAAAGATGAAGTATGTGTCAGATATCGCTGCCGAAGGAATATACTTACCTTCTCTCGGGTAGATATTGTTTCCGTAGCAATATCTTTTCTCTCACTCAGGTAGATGTTTGTTTCATTAGTAATATATCTTGTCTCGGGTAGATGTTTGTGTCCGTAGTAATATATCTTTTGTCTGGTCTATGTCTGTCTGTCGTAGGAGAACAGTGTGATGGCAACCCAGTGGAGTCTGTACGATGAATACTGGACAGCTGAAAATAATAATAATAATAATAATAATAGCATAACATAGCATAGCATAGCATAGCATAGCATAGCAGAGTAGTAGGAACAAAAACCTTGATTAATACTTTATTCATTTCTGTATTTTTATAGATTATTTAGAACCAATTTTATTTTATACTATTATTTATATATATATTATATATTTCAGGGAAGAAGGAAGAGGAGGAAGGAGAGAGTGAGAAGAAGTTGGAGGAGGAGGAGGTGGGTGGATGGTCTGCTTCGAGGGTAATATCCACTTACTCCACGCGTTCAAAGACTCAAATTACTCCAAGAAGTCACACTCAAACTCACGTAAATATATATCTGTCGTGTATTCATTCTATCTATAAGTAATGATAATATAGTAATCTCTCTCTCTCTCTCTCTCTCTCTCTCTCTCTCTCTCTCTCTCTCTCTCTCTCTCTCTCTCTCTCTCTCTCTCTCTCTCTCTCTCTCTCTCTCTCTCTCTCTCTCTCTCTCTCTCTCTCTCTCTCTCTGTATGTCTGTATGTCTGTACACATATACACACATCTATAAGCTGAGAAGTGAATAAATGTCAATAATTCTTCACCTATCTATCTGTCTCTCTGTCTGTCTGTCTGTCTGTTGAGGTAATTAATCACATTTACATACTTCTAAATTAACAAATCAAGTATTAATTAGTGATTTCCTTAGAGTTGGCAGGAACAGGGACAGGGACAGGGGAAGAGGCAGGGGAAGGGGAAGGGGAAGGATGTCAAGCAGGGGAGCTATGGAGGTTCCTGTCCCTTGCTACAGAAGGAAGAAGAATTAATTGCATTACATTTTGTAGGGATTCCCAGGTGAGTCTCCTGTGTGTGTGTGTGTGTGTGTGTGTGTGTGTGTGTGTGTGTGTGTGTGTGTGTGTGTGTGTGTTTCAGTCTTCCTGGTACAGTCTTATGGACATATCTGAATGAATTGAATCAGTTTTCTTCACCTTCTTATCAATTTTCTGTCATATTTGTATAACTGATAGTGATTTTTTGATGAATATGATTGTATTTGAAGCCTTAATGGGTGATGTGCATTACTTTAGTTGTATTTACTTGTGTCAGTGTTTGGTGCTGGCTGTTTACGGTAATCCTTCCTTCACGGCCGAGCCTCAAGGGTTCCCGTGTGGAGGGAACGGAAGGAGAATTGCTGGACCCGAGGTGACGTCAACCCTTCCTAACCTAACTCAACCTAGCCTAACCTAACCTCATGTAAAGCTTAAGTCAGACCTTTGTGGTAGTGTTCCAAGGTCACCGAGGAATGGTGACCTCTCTTGACTGGCGACCTATGACCCCGCCTGACCCTTCCGTCCACGGCCCTGGATGACACTTTGAG
Organism: Cancer borealis; assembly: GCA_036785275.1. Classification (NCBI taxonomy): domain Eukaryota; kingdom Metazoa; phylum Arthropoda; class Malacostraca; order Decapoda; family Cancridae; genus Cancer; species Cancer borealis. The sequence continues at coordinate 11,883 of JAXIVD010004987.1, read as the reverse complement.
GTTATGGCATGTGGATAGAAGAGACAAGTGTGTGTGTGTGTGTGTGTGTGTGTGTGTGTGTGTGTGTGTGTGTGTGTGTATGTGTGTGTGTGTGTGTGTGTGTGTGTGTGTGTGTAATTTCTGTTTTTAATTTTTATTTATGGGTGTTGTTTAATTTTTTTTTTTTTTTTTTTTTCCATTATTCGTTGAAGTTTATTTAATTGTTTTTTTGAACAATTCTTTTCTTTAAGCCCAAAATGTGTTCTTTTTTTTTTTTTTTTTTTTTTTTTTTAATTCCTCCAATGATTATAAATTTCTGAAAAGTATATATAATTCTAAGCATTTTTTTTTTTTTATAAGTCAGTTTATGTATATTGAAAAACTGGTCAAGTGTTAGAATTTTGACTTCATTTTGAGACACCATAACTATAACTATTAGAACAGACTCACATTAATTATAAAACACACATTATATCATGTCAATACATTATTCAAGAGTACAATAGAACAGCTGATATAATACCTAATTATAGACCAGTGTCATTAACCAACCTAATGAACAGAACACTTAGCAAGAGGAGGAATATTAACAGATAGACAATTTGGATTCAGAACAGGAAGAACATATATTACCACAGTAGCGTTCAACATTGTGTGATAAACTTGCTTTACGCGCCAACATTCTTAACCATTATTTGTAGCGTATGAAGGGTAAAAATTATTAGTACGTAGAGTCGTCACACATTATACGCGTCATACAAGGCAGCGTAGCAGTTGAAAAGATTATGAGGATAGAGTTGAAGAAGGAAATCATTGAAAAACATAACAGAGGAGTGTGCGTAGTGGACTTAACAACACAATTATACCAAGATTTTTAGGGGATTACGACGGATTGATTATATTTCAATTAATCTTAGTCGGAAAAATTTATCCGTAAGACGAGTTAATCTGAAAATGAGGTCTGTCTCGGAACAATCAAATCAAACTCAATGTATTAATGTATTATGTTATAACTTAATTTTGAAAGCCTTATACTATAACTATTGTATTATAAAGCGACTATCAGACACACACACTCACTATAAGACATGTATTATATTATAACTTAATAATTATGAAGCATTTTCAAAACTATTACATTATAAACCAAAGAGTACACACACACTCACTATAATGATAATAATAATTTAATTAAGAAATCATTATAAAAACATTTATTACATTATAACTTAATTTTGAAACATTTTAATTAATGCATTATAAAGCTAAGTTAGTCTCATTATAACACATTAATTACACAATTACAGGTGTTTAGTGTGACTAATTGATATAAACACAACCTTACCTATGAGTAATTAGCAAGTGATTAGTGTTTGTATTCACCTGAGTACTGAGTGAAGGTGTGGAACTAATTAACTTAACTAATTAATTATTATATTACCTGCTTGCTAGGCTGAGGGAGTGGGAGGGAAGTAAGATGTGCTGGGGGAGGGAGGTAAGGTGTGACAGACAGACAGACTGACAGAGCGAGCAAGGCAGACAGACAGACAGACAGACAGGCAGCAATATTAAACCTAACTCACTCTGACGTCACTGAATTCTTGATTTATAATTCATTGATCTATTTTAACGTCTCCCACACCATTGGACTAGAGGAAATGTATATATAGTTATTTATTTATACATATTTATATATATTTATACATATTTATTTGTATGTACATATATTGAACCATACATAACTCTCTCTCACACACACACACATACACACATACACCTCTTCCTTCCTCCTATATTCTCTCCCTGTGTGTAAATATTGTTTCGTTGGTACAGAGATGAGCGAGGGAGAGTCAAGCAGTGTGTTGGTGGCCGTGATGCAGGAACACAGGCGATCGAGGCGGAACTTGAGCGTGAAAATGCTACATAAATTTTTAAATCACAGGCGATACGAGAAACTTTTTGCCCCGTATAGCCCCGTCAAGTCTCGTCAAGCCCCGGAAAACATTTTAAAAGCCTAAATATTAAGCTAAGTCTGTTCCTAGCATCTCAAATTGTAACTTTTTCCACCTTATTCATTCCTAGCCATTTCATTCCTATCCATTCCTACCCATTTCATTCCTATCCATTCCATTCCTACCCATTTCATTCTTACCCATTCCATTCCAACCCATTTCTACTTCATCTTAACCCATTCCGACCAGTGTTCCGGCCTTGCCCCGTCCCATCTTGCCCCGCCTTGCCTTGTGTGTGTGTGTGTGTGTGTGCCCCGCCCCGCCCCGCCCCGCACTCAACACCCACTGATTTCCGGCCACGCGTAATCCACCAGCTTTTAACGACCACCACACAACTGATACCACGTCACCTCAACACCATGTCATCTGGTATTATTAATTAAACACATGCGTTGTGTAATGTATTAACTGTACTATATTCACTTATAAGGAAGTGAAAGTCATATAATAAACAATGTTAGGGTACGCGGGCGCTTGTATGCTTATGTAATGTGTATGGTATAAGGTAGTGTTTAGATGAGGGCAGGATGCAGACAGGTGGTGCGCGCTGCGGGGCGGGGCAGGCAGGCAGCCACCCCAAATTTCTCAGTAACCTCACTTGCTCAACGGACTCGTATAACCCCGCCAGACATATCCACAGATAGATATGATGATAAAATCTCATGAAAAGATAAAGATACGTGGATATAATCATATATAACTTATATGCAGACCGTTTTGTGAAGCTGAAATCATCTCTTTTAGTCAGTCGTTTTTCCAAAATCTCATTTTTTCAAAGGACTCGTACAAGCACGCGAGTCATACCAACAGATAGATATGATGCTAAAACTTTATGAAAAGTTAAAGATATATAGATATAATGCTGTATAGCTTAATTATAGGCCATTTTATGAAGCCAAAATCAACCTTTCCGTCAGTTTTCCTTATATTTCTGGCTTATTTTGAACTGATTCATTGCCCCAGTACACCAAAAAGTTGCGTTTTGTCATGATGTATATGTTTCAAGTCATTAAACTTAAGTTCCTAATGGTAAACAAGAGATATTCCACATTTTGTTAGCAGAAACTGAAATCTGGTTGGAAGTGGGAGTAGGGAGGTAGAGGAACTGACGGGGAGGGGTAAGCGAATGGGGGGCTGAGAGGGGGAGTAGGGGCGGGGTGGGGTAAGCAAATGGGGGGCTGAGAGGGGGAGTAGGGGCAGGGATGCAGTGACGGGGTGGGGTAAGAAAATGGGGGGCTGAGAGGGGGAGTAGGGGCCGGGATGCAGTGACGGGGTGGGGTAAGCGAATGGGGGGCTGAGAGGGGGAGTAGGGGCAGGGATGCAGTGACGGGGTGGGGTAAGAAAATGGGGGGCTGAGAGGGGGAGTAGGGGCCGGGATGCAGTGACGGGGTGGGGTAAGCGAATGGGGGGCTGAGAGGGGGAGTAGGGGCGGGGATGCAGTGATGGGGTGGGGTAAGCAAATGGGGGGGCTTAGAGGGAGAGTAGGGGTAGGGATGCAGTGACGGGATGGGGTAAGCAAACGGGGGGCTGAGAGGGAGAGTAGGGGGGGTGATGGAGTGACAGGGTGGGGTAAGCAATTGGGGGGTGAGAGGGAGAGTAGGGGTTGGGATGGAGTGACAGGGTGGAGGGGAGACAGACCTTCTTATCATCATTCGTCATAATATTTGTTTTGTTATTAATTTCTCATCAACGACTCTGTTTTAAGACAATTTACACGAATACTTGTATGTGTATCTATTTAATATATTGCCATGAATTATAATTTTATCATATGAATTGTCTTTATTTCTTCGATATTTTAAATTTATCTAAATTGGACGTGTGTTTAAATGTTTCGACTTAACCATAATGAAATTGAAAAATAAACTGTATCTTTCAAGGCCAATAATTGCAAAGTTAATTACATTACATTAATACATTATAACAATACACATATAATGATCACCTCCATTTATATATCAAAGTGTTTAATAAGGCTGTGTAAGGTTTTGTGAACAGTCCTAACAGAAACAATTTACTGATTCACTTGTCAGTTTCATATTTTTACTAATGTTCGCTTTGATCGATAAGAAAATATACTTATTTCTATCGTAACATACAACTTTAACAGCTATATACCAATTCATTGTCTTTCAAAAATTACTGTCAATTAGTAGTAAATAATTCATTGAATAGAAACATGTATAGTTATAATGAGATTAGTGTATGTTTTCCATCTGATCGACAGTAAAGCAACAAATTAACATCCCACAACTGTCACTCAATCCATCACCTAAAGCTTAGACTTGGACTTGGACTTGGGTTGGTGTCACTTAATATATATATATATATATATATATATATATATATATATATATATATATATATATATATATATATATATATATATATATATAAACAACACTGAATCACACAGGAATAAAAATAAAAATGTTCCGTGAGACAATTTTCTTTACAATTTCACATGAATAAACTTTTTAAAAACACTGAAATAAAAAATAAAAATACTCTTTACGTCGAGTGTTCTGTTCTGGATGAAATTAATAAGCTTTTTTATGGCATGAGACTAGTGGAAGGAGGGAAGTAATATTCTGGTAAGCTTTTATTTGTATGCTAAAGCCCCGCCTTGCCGTGCCGAGGTGTTGGAGGTGTAGGAGGAGGAGGAGGAGGTGGAGGAGGAGACGGAGGAGGAGGGGGGGAGGAGGAGGAGGAGGAGGCTGAGGCGAGACACGGGACTGATGCTCGGAGTTAATGAGGGAGACGCAACAAAACGCCTTTATTCTTAGCTAATATCAATGATTAATACTTCCTAATACATCTTAATAACACATCATATTTATCTACATCCTTTTCCATACTTTTAAAACGCATAACAATCCATTTTATATACAAATGTTCTCTTCACTGTGACGGCAAGACGGCCACCACCACCACCACCATCACCACCATCATTTCACACCCTTGACACAGCCTCGCGCTCCCCTGTACAACAACAAGAAAAAACGACAACAACTAGAGGAAAACAACAAGAAACAACGACAAGAACAAGACGAAAACAACAAGAAAAGAAAGACATCAACTAGAGGAGTGAGTGAAACGTTCTGTATAGTAATGTTCAGGTTGCATCTTTTTGCTGGTGATTATATCTTAAAAGTAATCGTTTTTTGACCATTTTTTTCACTGAGCTTATTGGATTTATAATGTTGTATTGATATCAATGTAGATTGTGTGTTAATTTGGAGCATTTAGTATTATTATTATGTACGTTTATTCAAAGACAAAATAATATTTTAAGATCGTTAAGTTTTGAATTGTATACAAATCACGTCTCAGTATATTTCTTTACGTAGACAGCTTTGTGTATCAATATCTTTACATTCTTATAATCTAATTAAGTTTTTTTATCGTCCTAGACTCGATCTTAGCGTGTATATTGATTGATTATTAAGATATTAATGAAAGTATTTACAAACGTTGAGAGCCTAGAGTGACGTCACCATTAGCAATGACATCATTTCACTTTTATTAATATTTTTCTCGCCTCTTCTACACTCCAGAATCACTCTTATCTCCTTTCAGTGTACTGTGTATTAATATTATCAATAGTTTATGTTGAAAAATCAAGAAGTAATCAATTAATATAGATTTTGAAGAACTCTTTCCACACTGTGTGACGTCATGAAGCCAGCTGCCTGCGAGTGTATGTGTGTGTGAGTGTGTGTGTGTGTGTGTGTGTGTGTGTGTGTGTGTGTATGTGTGTGTGTGTGTGTGTGTGTGTGACGTCAGAATGCGTCTCGTGGAAATATTTAAGCTCTCCTCCTCCTTAAACTACTAATCTTCTTTCTCCTCCTCCAATTAATTGTATTTAGCGCGCGTGTGTGTGTGTGTGTGTGTGTGTGTATGTGTGTGTGCGTGTGCGTGGGCGGATGCGCGCGTGGGTGGGCTTGGACATTCGCCTGGCCTCACTCTCAGTGGTCAGTCAGTTCCCGGCGGGCCTTGTAAACGGTACTTGGTAGTGTTTGTGTGTGTGTGTCATAGCCGAGCCTCCATGATCAAGCCACCTTCCTACCTGCTGTCTGAGGTGTATCGTGAGTGTTAATTCCTTTTATAATGTATGTATCATTTATATATATGTGTATGTATATATGTGTGTTGGAAGGATTTTTGCCTGTCGCTGCATGTCGGGTATGACGTCATCCACTCGGAGGGTGAGTCATTCACTTGTTAGCTTATTTTGTATTTATATCTGTAGCTTATATGTCTATGTATGTGTGTGTATATATATGTGTGTGTGTGTGTGTGTGTGTGTGTGTATATATATGTGTGTGTGTGTGTGTGTGTGTGTGTGTGTGTGTGATTGATGGTGTTAGAATTAAGGATATTTAAGTATTGAGTGGGCGGTGGAGAGGGGTGGAGGGAGGGTGAATCATTCACCCGTTACCTTTTTTTTTTTTTTTATCTGTAGCTTATATATTTATATATATGTCTATGTGTGTGTCTGTGTGTGTGTGTGTGTGTGTGTGTGTGTGTGTGTGTGTGTGTGTGTGTGTGTGTGTGTGATGGTGTTAGAAGGAAGGATATTTAAGTATTGAGTGGGCGGTGAAGGAGAGTGTACGTGTCTTCTCAGGGCTGCCAACGCTGAACACATGACAAAGCTACCTCGTGTATTACTCTACACCTGACGCTTAATTAACTTCATATTAACACCCACATACACCTCGCATACCACACTTACTCCAGTAAGTCGTCCAACATATTATTCAGTTCTTCCTGCCAACCTACGTAGCACTATTTAACTCCCCATAAGATGACAGAGTTCCATGGCACACTGGGGCGTTCATAAGGTTGATACTCTTTGTATTATCATAGGATTTCAACCCCAATGTGTGGAACGAACGGAAGGGAAGGGGTGTCTTAAGAGAGGATACTGGATTTCCCTCTTCATTCATTTCTTTTTTTTATGTATCGGCTTCGTTGTCCAATATATATATTTTTTCGTTGCTAGTATCATCGCCTCGTTTCGTTCAAGGTAGTCAGGTTTAGTTGTGGTGTTCTGTGGTGGTAAACGCAAACCACACACTACAACCACCCTAATCTCACCCTAATACTACTACACCATAAGGTCTAAAAAGACGTAAGGTAAGGATAAGTGTGGTACGCCTTTATTCCTTCGTTTCAGTTGTAGAAGCTCCCGTCAGTGTTACCAACTCAACGGCGAAAAATCTTTATGGGCAGAAATATAAAAAGATGGATTTTCTTTTCCACATTGGTGTCAATTAAAATCTTTTATTAGACTCCTATACCCTGTGGGCTCACCATCCCATGTGTGAGTGTGTGTGTGTGTGTGTGTGTGTGTGTGTGTGTGTGTGTGTGTGTGTGTGTGTGTGGCTACCGTGAACGTGCCTTGGGAAGCAGATGCGTTGGTTACACTGTAGGCAAGGCAAGACCAGGCAGATGCACACACACACACACACACATACACACACACACACACACACACACACACTGTTGAGTCGAGTCGAGACGGCTAAAGGTTGACAAGTGAACGCGCCTCCAGTGATTTCACGGAGTGGATAGGCGGCTGTGTTGTGACGGCAGCAACACACACACACACACACTCCTGTTAGATGTAGCGCATCGCGGCTCGCAAATGAATTATGGATGAGTATGATAGTGGTATTTTACTTTTTATACTGGTGTGTGTGTGTGTGTGTGTGTGTGTGTGTGTGTGTGTGTGTGTGTGTGTGTGTGTGTGTGTGTGTGTGTGTGTTCTGACAGCTGGTTGAGAGAGGGAGTCACTAACGTGATCTGTGTAATGAGAGAGAGTGGTTGATTTAATTAGTCACCCCCCTCCCCCCCACTGCCTCACTCGTCCTGTGGTTAATTAATGGGGAGAAAGGTGGAGGGGTGCGGTATATAGGTAATTGTGGTTCTAGGTCATCTGTAATTAGGCGGGGGACACTCAGGTAAGGGAGGAGGAGGAGGAAGAATAATATGGAAGAAAAAAAATAGTGATACAAACACACTTAAAATAACATTAATATACCCAAACAAATGATATAAACAAGAATAACTGAAAATAACAAATTAAACTTCATCAAAATTCCGTGACATAACCGGGACATATGTTTAGTATTTTGCTAATTTTTCTGGTTTCCTGCGGCGGTAATAAGGTCTGGATATGTCTTGGGAGACGAATTTCAGCTTGCAAACCGAATTCCCTTGAAAAACACCCAAAAAAAGGAGATATGGCGGCCCAGAGAGATTAAATAGTTACTTATTTGAGTAAGATATACTGATTCCCACCTTAATTTGGGAAATGACGCCACCTTAGTTGAAAAATAGTGCGTTAAATACACAAATGGAATAATATTGTACGGTACCGAACCAAACATAACCTAACATAACATTACCTAACTTAATCTAAACATAACCTAACAAATGTTGTATCCTCATAGTGCTGGCTTATAGATACGACATGTACCTGAGTTTTGGGTAAAAATCTTGTATAACCAAGCCTAGCCGAACTAAACCGTAGCTAACCTAACCTAATCGACCCGAGAGGTTGCGGGCTCGATCCCCGCGCCGGGTAGAAGACATATGGACCAAGTCTCTTCTAAGTGTGTGGTCCCTGTTCATCAAACAGTAATGAGGTACCTGATCTCAGACGGGGTTTGTGACCCGCTTTCAGGGGGAGAAAACAAATCTCCCATAAATAAAAATATATGGCAGTGACCCTTATCACTGTTCGGGCCACTGTTAAACAGAGGTTGTCGGCGCCTTATACGGCAGCCATTCTTGGGTTGGGCTTTCAGATAGGTGACATCTAAGGATGATACCTTTAGCTCACAAAAATGCCCCATGTAATACTTTCTATTTGTCAGTTTCCAGGTGTTCAAGATACGAGTTTAGTACATTGAATCAACAGTGTTTAATAATGAATATGTAGATGTTAGAAGCTATCATATAACAATGACAATTAGAAAACATTTACATGAACACAAGCCATTTTCTTTCGTAGCCACACGCCATTCTGGTGAAGATGTAAAAAATTAACAAATAAAATAACTTTGTTAGCATAACCTTCCCAGAGCTGCAGTTCAATAAGTCTAACCAAAACTAACCTAACCAAACTAAATCTAACGTAGCCTAACCAAACAAAACCTAACTTAACGTAACCTAGAATAAATCATATTTTTTTCAGTAATTCAGCGGCATAACTGTTTGAGGTGATCTTAACAAGTTTCTGAGGTTGAATTTGCAGTAGGTAAGGAGAATATCAAATAGGTCATCTTAGGAATCTTTACCGGTGATAGGTAATAGGTCTGTAGACTACACATTAAATGACACTATCTTAGGAAGGTCATATAGTGAGAGGGACTTTTGGAAGTTCAAGTAAGCAGTGACGCGCCCCAGGGAACAGTGTATTATAGTTAAACATAGATAAATAGAAAGCTGGGCGGGCGTATGGCTGCGTTCACTAAGACAATACTGCACGCTCCGTATTGCTCGGTGACAAGATTAGAGGTTTGTAATATTTCGTTTAATTATAATAAATAAGCATTTCATGGTAACAAACTATAATATTTTATATGTTGGCACTAAGCTCCTGTAGGTATAATATAATATAATATAATATAATATAATATAATATAATATAATATTATGAAATGTGACAAAGCAGAGTGAAATATTGTTTTTTATTCATCGTAGGAAATGGTTTGTGGATGTAGTTAACATTCCTTTTCAATTAGTTAAGTTCAGGTGAGTTTGTCAAATTTTATTTCATTTTAACATGTATGGAAAAAAAAAGTTATTTATTTAAAAGTTCCATACATTTCTATATTTAGGTCTAGTATTGAAGAGGACGACATTAATATACCATATATAAAACCAGGTTCACTTCCCCCTTCAGGAGAATAACAAAATTCAATTTGAAAGTTTATTGGTCAAAATATCTTGGCTCATGAGTAACTTTTATCTAGTGTGTGAGGATGATGATGATGATGATGATGATGATGATGATTGAATGATGATTGAAACTGTTGCATTACATCCTGCTCATCTCGCTGGCTGCGCTGGTGGCCTCGTGTTCCTATATGAATATACGTGTCATTTATACAAGTTATAATTAATATGCCGAGGACTTTTACTATTAGGGATCACAAGTAGAATATCTTTTTCATGGAATATAGACGCGGTAAGGTAGACATAACTATTTAGATTTTGCCGGACGGACGGGTAGGAGGAGGAGGATAAAGAGGAAGAAGAGAAGAGAAGGAGGAAGAAGAGTAAGAGTAGGAGGAGGAATAGAAGGAAGAGGAGAAGTAGAATGAGCAGTATAAGGAAGAGGAAGAGAGGGAGGAGGCATAGAATCCATAAGGTAATGTTCTCAAATTGGTTCAGATTCTCAGCCTTAAATTGATAGACAAGATTCTATTCGTATTGGAGATAATTTTCCCCCTTGCTAGAGAGAGAGATATAGTTAGTGGGAATTTAACGGACATCCTTAATAAATCAGTAAGCACAGGTGAGGTACACAGCTTATGGAGTCAGGCTAACGTAGTTTCAATATTTAAAAAGGGGAATGGGAGCGTAATGTCAAATTATATATTGTTATTATTATTATTATTAGTTATTATTGTTATTGATGTATTATTATTATTCTAGTTACAAGAGGAATCTGACTACATACAAGAGGAATCTGAATAACTGATGTCAAGCAATGCAGCCGTTGCACTCAATTATGGAATATTTCGCCGCAAGGAAATTAACGGAACGGCAAAATATATCCTATTTATTGACATGGAGGCTTCATCTACCACAGCCACAATAGAATCCTACAACACTGTCACCACAAAGGAGAAAGGATATGCCGGACCAACCCCCAGCTCACCATCCTGGGTGTAGGGTGAGTTTGAGTGTGTTTAGTGGGTGTTAGGTGTGTGTGTAAGTGTGTTTTAATGTGATTAAGTATGTGTTTGAGTGTGTTTTGGAGTATATATTGGTATGTGTGAGTGTATTTGAAGCATGTGTGTGTGTGTGGGTGTGTGTGTGTGTAATTTAAGTGTGTACGTGTGTGTGAGACTGTATTTTAACTGACTGCTCTTTTTTTTTGTGGGTGTGTGTGTGTGTATATATCTCTAACATAATTTTTACAACTCTCTCCTCTCCACACACACACACACACACACACACACACACACACACACACACACACACACACACTTTCCCTTATAAACACCTCTCCCCCATACGCACCCCCACATCCCCCAAAACACCCTCAAACACCCCAAACACACCCCCAAACACCCACACACACTCCCAAACACACCCATACATCCTCCAAAACACCCCATACACACCCCAAAACACCCCCAACACACCCAGAAACACCATACACCCCCCAAAACACCCTCAAACACCCCAAACATCCCCCCAAAACACTCCACACACCACCAAAACACCCCATACACCCCCACAGATGTGACCGTCTACTCGGAGGTCTTGAAATGCAGCTGCGTCTCCGGGAACACTTAGCCGAGAAGTTTGAACAGATGATGTGTTTGCCTCCCCCCGCGCCATATCCAAGCGGCTTAAGGAGGCCGGACGCATGAACAAGATACTGTCTGCCAACTCGGAACACCTCAGTCAGGTAGGGGTAGAAGGGTGAGTGTGCGGATGCTGTGGTTGTTATGAGTGAGTGTGCGGATGCTGTGGTTGTTATGAGTGAGTGTGCGGATGCTGTGGTTGTTATGAGTGAGTGTGCGGATGAGCTCCAGAATCTGTTAGATGTTGTAGGTCAGTGTGGCAGAGACTTTGGGGTTAGATTTAGCAGTGAAAAAAGTAAAGTGGTGATTGTGAATAGATCACGGGATGAGGAAACCAGGAC